>JANBPK010001484.1:0-81359 GCA_027579435.1 Candolleomyces eurysporus
CCGTGATTGGCTTGGCTTCGTCGGTTCAGACCGACACGTAGTGTCTGAACCTCCAGATTCTAAGCTGTAAAATAACAAATTTGGGCTCTATATACATGTAACTTTTTGTATACACCCTTAAAATGAAGCTATGTGCTCCTGAAGCTTGGAAAATAACCCATTATCTCCAGTCCGTCGCAGGGTGGTTGCCGATCAAAGAACCACCCGCGGGAATTCGAGCTCACTCGCGCGGGAAAGGGCCTCGAACTCGATTAAATTCCATCCTGATACGGCTGTAACACGGTAGCCAACCCAAGTTTATGGGCTTCGGAATCTTTGAAGGAGAGGATAGCCAAGGCGCAAGCGCCCATGTCCAAAGTGACAGCACATACAACATGGTTACTTATTGCACAACATACGAATTTTACGCTCAACAAGTTACAAAACACTGAAATGAAGGTGAGACCGGTGCTTTTCTTCAGTAGGAATGGCACGTACACAATACATGAAGCAAAGAATCCGAATGGTTGCTTTTACTTCGTCTCTTCATCATCGTCCTCGTCCATTTCATTGCCAGTGAAACCGGCCTTCGCCAGCGCCTCCTCGGAGGTGTAGTCGACGCGAACACCACGGGTTCGACGGCCACCGGAGATGATGGCACTGGGGTCAATCTCCTCAAAATCTTCTTCCTCCTGGAAAAAAGGCATGAATGTTAGCGCTGCGACGCGTCAGACGCGCGCCAGGTGGTTCGGCTTACCTCCTCGTCGTCCTCTTCCATCTCCTCGTCCTCTTCCTCATCGTCCTCTTCCTCCTCCTCCTCCATGGACTCGTCGGCCACTGGGGCCTTTTCCTTGCCCTTCCCAGAGGGCGACGCGTCGGGTGCTACGCCAGAGGCGGTGTTCCTAGTTGACGACGCGCTAGCTTGAGTTTGCGCCGAGAACATGGAGGTAGAGACGACTCACTGCTGGTTGGAGGGGTCGGTGACGCTGGACGACATGATGCGACGTGTGGCAAGGTAATGGTTCAAGTGAAAGCGGTGAAGAATGGTGTTTGCGGTTTATTTGTGGATGAACGGCGGTTTGTTTGGCCGCGTCTTGGTGGGAAAGTCTGACCTCCGCTCAGTCTGGATGGAAATTCCTCAAGTCCCTCCATCCCTCGAGCAAGCACCGCGGAAAAAAATAAGGAAAAGGTACCCATGCTTTCATCAAGAATTGTTACTGATCTTATAGAGGGTCCCATCGGTGATATGTAGCATTATCACTATCAGCCGTCACAGAGACTCGGGCTGCTGAATTTGTATCACCTCGTTGAAACGAGTCCGGATCGCTTGTGTCCGTGATGCTTGTCGTTTATTGGGTCCGAATCTGTTATTTTCGAGTGGCATCGCGATGGAGCGCATTGTTGCGCTGTGTTGGAGATTAGAATCATCACAGGCTGCCATCGTGTCCCATGGTACTGTTTGATCCCGACTTACCTCAGCTGCAGCCAGATCGGTTCTCTTCCTACCTCCTTTTCCTCCGCTATACCTCTCGCCGGGGCACCGGCCATGGTTGGGCCTTTTGACAGCGCTCTCAGGGAACTCGCTCGTTTTGCTCGCACAGACACAGATTCTCTTCCAGACCACGCTTCGACCAGCTCTGCACCCTCCAGAATATCCCTGATGCCCTCTGTCTGGCTCCCGTCCTTGACCATTAGACGCCACGATGCCCAGGAACAACCTGCTGGCGACAAACCCCCTCTCCTTACCCTCAAAGTGTCCTCTCGGACGTTTATAGACTCAATAGTCACAGATGAAACGTCGAATTCACCTCTATACACCATGAAGACAGTGGGCGCCTGCACCACCGCACTACGCACCAGCCCCACCGGAGGCAACATGCAATTTGCGACCATTCGTTGGCCAAAGATGTTGCCAACAAGAATCAAGGGGAAGGAAGTGTCGGACGGTGTGGAGATACAGATGGGAAACGCACGGTATCTAGGAGGAGAAACCTTGCTAAAACCTGGGCCCAAGCCAACGTGAGTGATTACCTACCTCCGCCACAGTAACTGGCGTTTACCGTTCTCAGATCTTCGCGCATGTTCTCAATCCCTAACTACCCCCATGAGCTCAAGTGGAAGCGCAAAGGCGATGTATATTGGGTATGTTCTTGAATGGTTCCCATGGCCAGATGCTGACCTTGAGAACAGTGTACCACTCAGAGCCTCAAAGGACCTGTCGCGATATTGGAGCTCATGAAGGACAAAAATCCCATCAAGCTCACCATTTTTGAAACCCTTCGAGACAAACACGACCCCAGAAGTGTTCTCTACCACAATGGCGTTTACATTCGTCTATTGGATTACCTGGTGGTCACTGCGATGCTATTGCTTACGGACGTTCAGGAGTGGAGGCTCGTCAAGACAACCGAAGAAAGGAACATCGCTGTTCCTAATCTCGAAGGGGGTAGCACCGTGGAGGCAAGTACTTCACAATGGAGGAAAATCGTCTACCGCGAACCAATATACCCTAAAATATATGGGTACTCTTCCTCGAATCTCTCAACTCCAGAACCCTCATANCCCCCCATCACCTCGCAGCTCACGGCGAAGGCGTAGTTTCCCCAATGGGTCTTCCCTCCGGTCAAGCATGCAGACGAACGCCGACGAGTCGATGCTCTCCTTATCATCTGATTCGGAGGACGAGGAGGAGGATGACGTGATGGAGGATGCTATTGTGCACACAAGGGCAGGAAGTCCCACAGAATTAACAAACTATCCACCAACAATATCACACGCACCCTCACACGGCTACATCGATCCCTCCTTCTACAAAGGTCAGGTTCCTCCTGTGCCTGCATTACCCCTGCAGTATGCCAAGTCAAATCCATCCCTTCGAGATGGCCTGACAGCAGGTTCATCGAACGCCTCCTNCCCCCCGTTCCCGAAACTCCCGTGACTTGCCTCGAGCGCCTGCTCAGCAAGCATATCCAACTCCAGAGTCATCGATAATGTCGCATATGTCTTTACCCTCGGAGCGAGAACATCAACACACTACTCCACCGAACCATCAACCTCCAGAACCTGTTACATCGGCGGCAGGTCGACCCCGATCAATGACGACAGGTCGACGCCCACCACGACCGTTGCCGACTGTTCCCCACCCCAATTCTACAAATATATTGCGGAAGGCGCGGAGTCATGCGACACTAGCTGAGGAGGAGCCACCAGCTCCAATCGCCTTCTATTCCCCCCCCAACAACGAGCCGAACTTCTCAGCGGAGTTTGCCGCCTACCCCGATGACGGGGGACCCTAGCAGTCCAAATCCCGAAGCTAACCAAGAGGAGTTGCGGGCAGCTGCAGCGACGGTTCAGAGAATTCGTCAGCAGCGCCAACAGCGCCAGGCACCGTCGATTAGGATACCATCGTCGCCGCTGAGCAAGGCTACTCATGCGGCTGGGAGCGAGGGTCATGAAGAGGACGATCAGTGGGTGCAGGTGTTGGCTAGTCCGTCGGGGAGGTCGCTTCCTCCCCTGCCTGCTGTTTATTACGACGTGCCGCCGCCTGCGTATTCAGAGGCGGTACCGTACGAGGAACAGGGGAAGCCATCCCATTTGGGAGGTTCGTGAACTTTTTTTCTGGCTCTTCTTTTCGTGCTCTATCTTTTCGCTCCTTGTTACCATTCATCGTTGGATTATCTTGACTATCATCGTTCATTTATTTTCCGCTCTTCAGACTCTTTGGGGTTTTCGTGTGTATATCTCTTATTCGCATTTATTCGCATTGCTTCTGTTTCATCCCATTACATCCTCCTGCATACCCCGCAACTCATTGTCATCCATCCATTCATTTTTCTCCTTCATCATTTGTCGCGATGTCGCGTTCCTTTGTTTCTGTACGTGTAACGTTTCCTTTTTGTCTAATACCCGACATCTCCGTTCTCTATTTTTGTCGGGGGATCGCCCACGCGGAGGTTGTCGATGATGCTTCGACGTCTTGACGAGGTCGAGGACCGTCACCCGGCGCTGGAATTCATGCCCCAGATGGATATACTACTGTTTAACATCCACTTACACGTATGTATGTAGCCTACTAGGAAGATAAATTGTACTTACCCGTGTCTAAAAATCAGGGTCCTTGCCTTCCTCCGTCCGCCTTCTTGTTTCCATGTCAAACGTCGTATGTACAATGTCGACTGTCCACTGCTTCTAAGAATTCCTGATCAACGATCATCATCCTTTTCATGTGCCTCAGCACCGCTTTTCGACTCGGAACGGGTTTCATGGCCTCAAGTGAGACGTGCGAGGAGGTCGGATGATTCTCGACGATGGACAACATATGGTATGTTGGCGGCGCTCGCCCCCTTCCTGCCAGAATGAGCGGCCCCGCTCAATCGTTTTGACGTGAATGGGAAATATATCCATAGTGACCGATGGATTGAATTCATTTAAGTATTGAGCTGGCACGCGGATATACGTATGTCCTTGTACCTGTAGCCCGAGTGTCAAGTATGATACTTTTCAATGTTCGCTGGCAGAGTCGGGTATTATGTGCCCGTTTCACCAAACGTACATGTGTAAGTTGACGTTAAGCTCAGTGGATTCCGCCGCGGGACGTTCGTGTGCGAATTCAAACAGAGGAGATAGGGATAACGGGAAGAATTTTAGAAGCGGTAAGTGGCGCGAACACTTGGCGGCAACTATGTGTTTGTACCGGATTACACTTACGAAATTTCGAAGGTCTTCAAAAATTTCTATGAACTCGAGGGCCGAGCTTTTCTTAAACGCCTGTCGCCTCTTTATTGTTCTCACTGCTGACCTGTGCAAACCTTCTGCTGGGTTGAGAGACCCTCAGACTCACTGACGTGATAGCCCCTGTTTCGAACCTTGCTGCAATAGCCCACGTTTGGCCGGTGGCAGGAGGTTCGTCGATTTCTTTGACCGCACAATCGTATCCGTGCGCATTACTCTAAACGTTGTTTGAACTTGGTGGAGCGGAACGAGCGGGGTGTAAATGGCGGAGTGATCTGCCAGTGATCCGTTGTAAAACTTCCCGGGCCTAGCAACTCTTACCAGGGACGACCACGACCATTTGCCTTCGAGGATTAGATGTAAGCGGTGAGCTCATGCATTATCTATTGCGAAGCTATACTGACCGTCCTCCCTCAGTTCCTTCTCCCCAAGGGCAGTCAAGAGCTCGTCCTGTCGAACCAGCGGCTACCTTAATCACACATAGCGTCGGTCAAAAATTGCCCTTCAAAACAGATGCTTCTTTTATGCGGGAAGAAGCTTGAATATCTGGCGGTACTCTTCAACGACAAATGCCAGCAAATCGCACAGATGAAGCATGGCATCTAGCTCTGCGAAGGAATCCTCGGCCTTTTAAAGAAACCTTGCTTCGTGCCCTGGAGCAGTCTAATGAATGTCCTCATCACTTGGATGCAACACTTTTCCTCGCCGCGCCTCTTCATAAAGCTTAAGTCTTTGCAAGAAGGCATCTTCAAATCCGCAGGGTCTGGCGGCACGATAGCTCGAACCTTGAAAGCTGCGAGACACGGCTACTCGGCCTCGTCAACCCCACATTGATATTCAAGAGCGATGACAATTTAACCGCCTCCAATTACTTCGATCAAACATAGACGACTTGGTGCATATGAACGCAAACCCAGGAGAGACTATAAGAATCACGCAACGGTTCAACTTTACAGCATGATGCACGAAGAGCTGTTTTCCGAACCTCACTGCTCTATCCTTACCTGCCATTTGTCCTGGCACTTTCAGAGAAACCCACATCGCCGGAATTTTCGAACTGGTATCCGATCTCCAGTCGCTGGCACTAGGCGTGGACATCAATGACAATTTATTGCTTGAGCGCCGTGATTCTCGTCAAGGTAGAGGAGATTCCAAGCCTTCACCCCTTCTCGAGGAGTTCACCATCGAGTGCGCTTATCCCGGGTATGGCTAGCAAGGCTCGGTGGAGTACACCCTCCCTCCAACCCTCTCGTTCAGTCTTTCCAAGAGATTCATCGACATGGTGAAAGCTCGATGGGTCCAGTAGGCGATTCTAGGGTCTCGACTGAAGAAAGCATCGCTCTTCCTCGAGCGAGATTTCCGGCAGAGTTGCATTTGGTGAGAAATGCTTGAAACGCGAGGTGGACGCTGGATTGAATTGAGTATACCCATTGTCGGAAAACCTCGAAGCTGGAACGACCCATCTGGCAAGAATATCACGCACTGGCACAACAGGCTGATGATACCCGAGGACGAACCTTCGGGTTGTGCTACCTGTCTGCAACTGGTTCGGGAGGCTGAAGAGGAGTGGGAGAAGGGGAGGCGGGAGAAGGATGAAGACTAGGAGTGGTTTTGACAGCTTGGACTTTGTTTTAGAAGTTTCTACAGTTCAACATGTTCGGATATCAGTTGTAGGCTATACTGGTGTTGCATTATTTCTACTGGGTTTTCACCATGACGGGCGGTTTCGAGTCCAAGGACCACCTAAATCCGTTAACCTTCAGCCCGGACTCGGAGCCCNGGGGGGCCGATCTTTGGGCTCCAACTGCATGGTATCTTGAAGGAACTCGATGATGCTTGTTTGACCTGAATATAGCTGCCTTTCTTTCCTAGTAAAATCCACTCCTTCCCCCTCAACCGTCCGAAACCTCCGACACAGTCGTATGAAGCAGGTGACATAAATTAAAGTAATAGGAAGTGCTAACGAGAGCTCAGTTTATTGGGGCGTGTCTCCAATGCTAGGTCACCGTCTCCTTCTTTACTTGCACGGGCTGGTGAAGGGAAAAGGGAAAAGGAGTGCCCAGAAATTTTGCGAGAAATCATTCTAGATCTGCTTATGAAGGCTCCGTTGAAAGTGTCAAGATGGCGCCTAGGCACTGGATCGTGCCGCTTATTCTAATGGAAGATCTCTCTCAATTCGCTTCAGCGATCCAATAACGCTCACATTCATATTTCCAAGATCGTATTGGTTCCCTCTTTAGTACTTAGTACTACATAGTTCAAGCAGGTTTCGAAATCGCATCTCTAACATCTCGGGGCGATTTCAGTGTTCACGGCCCGGCATGCGCTTCCTTTCGCACATGGTGTGCCCCTGATGGAACGGTTCACTCGTCCGCTTGACCACGACCGTGTTTACTAGGAACCTCAATGACATCGGTATGCTCTACTTCCTTGCTTTTGTGTGCGCAATACACTCATTGCCCACACCCTTCAGCTCCTTCCCAATGACATTCAAGAGCTCCTGCGGACGAACGAACCGCTTACAGAACTGCATGCAGCGTCGGTCAAAGGCTGCCTAGAAGAACAAATACCTCTTCTCAAGCAATGTGAGAAAGAGGTCGAAAATCTTATTGGACTCCTCCATGCAAAACGCAAGCAAGTCGAGCAGATAAAGCAAGGCATCCAGGCTTGCAAGCGCGCCCTCGAGCTACCGAAGGAAACGACCATCCTGATGGTTTCAACCGAGGTTTTGCAAACCATCTTCCGACATTCGTTACCGACTAGGCTGTCGGTATGCTTCAAACACCCTTCTAAATATTCCAACAACCCTCCCTTTTCGTTGTTGCAAGTTTGTAAACAATGGAGGACGGTAGCGCTCGAGATGCCGTCGCTCTGGACGTTTTTCTCAGTTCGCAGCCACATCTACTGGCCAGTGGAAGTCTTGAATGCCGGAGCCGGGTCGTTCTTCAACTTTGTCAACGACTATTTCCAGCGATCTGGAGATCTTCCCAAGTCAGTAGACGTTTACCTGCCCTTCAACTACCATGACGAAGAAGACGATTTCCCCTTCGATGATGGGAGTCTTCTAGGCGCGATTTTCGCTCAAGACATCAAAATCAAGAACCTTTCTTTTGGAACATATGATATCTGTCATTTATTATCGCAACTCGGCTTGGGCTCCTCCAGCCGGCCGAGTTTACTCAACCCAAGTATCTTGGAAAGTGTGGAGTCTCTGGTTCTCTATTCCACAGGGTCACACCACGGGTCCCATGCCAGACTTGACCCGGCTCGGACGCCGTTCCGCCCCAGCCATTTCAAATCCCTTCGACGCCTTTCTCTTGAACCCGGAGACAGCGCCACAATAGACGTGTCTTTCCCCATCCCCTGGAGCAATTTAACTCATCTCGCCATTAACTCCTACATCCCATGGCGACCGTGGCTGACCCTTTTCAAAAAACTCACGGCATTGCAAGAAGGCCTATTTTATGTTTTTTGCAACCAGTTGCGGCGAGACAACGACCCTACTTTGGAGACCTACAAAGCTCAATTTCCCGACCTTTCCAACCTCACGTTGATTTTTGAAAGCTGCGGCCCCAGTGGAATTACCCTCCCCAGCTATTCATTCCCTTCACTCAAGCACATCCGCCTCAGTGCATATGGACGCCGATCCAGGGACTACCGCAGTGATATTGGTCCCTTTCGGCTTCACAATATGAGGACATATCTTTCAAACCTTACCGCCCTCTCGCTGTACCACTTGACGTGGCAAATCGAGGAAACCCACGTCTCCGAGATTCTTGCCCTCACTCGCAACATCCGGTCGCTGACGCTAGGCATAGACGTGGATTACAACGCGCTGCTTGCTCGCCTATATTCCAGTCATAATTCAGGTGCGAAGGCTTTGCTCGTCCCCTTGCTTGAAGAGTTCACTATCGACTGCTCTTCTCTCAAGCACGAGAGCTCGAAGACGTATCACCACAGGCTGCCGGATCCCCATGCCTTCACCGCTAGAATTGTCCCTGTTTTCTGCTTCCACCTTTCTGACGGATTTATCAGCATGGTCGAGGCCCGATGGGATCGGTGGGAGATTATGCGGGTCTCTCAGTTGAAGAAAGTGTCGCTATTCCTTGAGGATCAACATAAGGCGGAGTTGACTAGGGTGAAGAGAGGGTTGAAATGGGAGGTTGAAGAGGGATTGGAATTGACCTTGCGCGTTATCGAGAAACCTCAAACCTGGAGTGACCCGTTTAACAAGAATATGACGCACTGGCATGACGGGCTGGTTTTTCAGGAGAACGATTCGGAGCCAAGCTCGGATTGCCCAACTTGCCTACGATTGGCCCAGGAGGACGAAGAGGAAAAGGGGGGAAAGAGACAGGAGAATGAGAGGGAGGAAGATGAGAGTGATTCCGAGGACGAAGAACATTATCCAGAGCCAGGAGATGGGTATGGACATGGTAGATGCTGGAGGTGTGAACCAAGGGAAAGCCCCGAGAAGGAAGATTGGTTTTGACATTAATCATGGAGTTAAATGAATTCTTTCGGTGTATTTTTTCCAATCGTCCTCTGTCTTCATGAATATGCATTCCGTTCTGTTGTCTACTCGAGTGGAAAGCGCTGAGCAGAAACGCTCCGCTCCTGATCGATGATCTGTCCAACTCAGACCTCACCCGGAAGGGTCAGCAGCAAGCCGGCAGTGAAACAATTCCTTCTTGACCTTAACCATATATCTCGAATTGAATATGTCTTCGGTGCGAGTCTTGTATGTCCCTGGCTGCTCTTACTCAGATATTGAGATATAGTTGATTTTCTTGTCCAGAATCTACTTCTTCTGCCATCCACCATCCGACAGCTCCTGCGGTCAAATGAAGTACTTCCTCCATTGCACAAGCTGACGGTACACGTATGCCTTGAGCAACGGATACCGCTCCTCGAGGAATAACAGGAGAAAGAGGCGGACTTGACTTTGAAGCTGCGCAACAAACGGCAACAAATCGTACGGGCAAAGTGGGACATCTGGGCATGCGGCACGCGAAGTCTCGGACTGTTGAACAGAACGTCTATTTGTGGTCCCAACACGAGGTTCTGCAGCTTATCTTCCGTTACGCTCTACTGGCCGACCTACTAGCGTGTGTCAGCCACCCGTAAAAATGCTGCCTTTTCGTTAACGTTGGTGCAGGTCTGGGAGATGGAGGACTCTCGCGCGATCGCAATCAAGATCTTATCGATATCGTTGTGGGCATCCTTGGCCATCACGAAGTCAAATGAGGGCTGATTTTTCCATATTGATCTGTTGAAAATTTTACATAATTGAGAGTCCTTGTAGGTAATTGTCGGAGCATTGTCAGACCATATAGTTAATGATAATCAATGACCAGACTGACGTCCTGGGTTTATAATGCCTTAGATGCGCTGACAAGATCAGTTGCTAGCTGATATTTATTATGGATCGTACATATGACGATCAGGCCTTATCTAGCCTTGTCTGACCTCCATTGATTTAGTGATGTTGTTGATACGCCGTCGGGGATAAACGTCTACAATCCCGACGTTTTCTACAACTTTGTGAAGACCTGCTTTCAGTGATCTGCAAGGAAGCCGAAGTCATGAAGGCGCGTAGAAAAGTCTTTAAGCGCGTGCTCAAAAATCTTTCAATCGGTGCGGAAACCAGGAGGACGAGTGTACAACTGGAAATGAGAGGAAGCTCATGTCGCTACCTTGAAATGTGTATATAAAGGTAGAGATGTCTGTATTTGACGACGCAGACGCTCCTCCTTTATTACGGGATAAAAGGTTCAGAATGCCTGAGAGGCCCACAGTAAATGGACACAGGCTGACACAGGGCGGCGGTGGGCTTAAGCTTTCCANTTTTTTTTGATCCGCTCAGAAAGTATGTTGACACGTCGGATCGCAACCAAGGTTACCAAATCGCAGGTCAATCTCAATCCACTGTCATGTCCTCTGTATGTCCTGCTGATACACTATAGCCTGTCATTAATCTCATTTTTTTTTCTCGCACACAGTCAGAATATCGCTATGAAGATCTTCCTGAAAATTTCAGGATCTTTGCACGGTCGAACGAGGCGATCTCGCACTCAAGCGCATCCGCCATAGAAGAATACGTTACGAAGGAAAGGGCCGTCCTCGAGCAATACGAGGATGAATTGAAGGCTCTCTCTAGGCAGCTTGCCGAAAAGAAGCGTCTTCTAGCCCGCAAACGTCAAGATCTATCTGCCTGCGAGCGAATTGTGCAGCTGTCCCGGTCAACATCCATCATCAACCTCCCAACAGAAATTCTTCAACTCATCTTCCTCTACTCCATACCACCTTCACTGTCTGCATGCTTTCGACACGCAACAGACTACAACGAGAACGCCCCATTCTCGCTAATACATGTCTGCAGAAAGTGGAGGACGATAGCCTTCGAGACGCCTTCGTTGTGGACGTCTGTCTCTCTTCGGAGTTTCGAGGGCTCTCCGATGACAATCGGCGAAAATTTCGGAATGAAGAACCATATAAAGAACTGGTACGAGCGAGCAGGATCATTGCCGAAGTCTCTCGATTTTTATATGGGAGAAGACCGAACCGCGTTCGATCCGATGGTCATGCCTGGTCTGACTGACTGCGCATTCTTCCAAGGCTTCGAATTCACGTATCTCTCTTTGGGATCTCGAGACATCGACTCTCTATTGCGAACACTAAATGAAGAAGGCCCGTGGCCAATGTGGAGCTCAAAGATATTGCATAGAGTGGAATCGCTCGTGCTCTATTCTGAATTACATCCGCACACCATTGATTCAGAAGCACCCATAGAAACCTTTTCGGGAGAAGACTTCAAATCTTTGCGACGTCTCTCACTGCGCATAGGCTCCAGCCTCAGTCAAGGAATTTTGGGTGTGTTCGATCTTCCCTGGAAGAATCTCACCCATGTCGCTATTACTTCTTGGATACAAGACGGGGATTTCATGGATCTTCTCACTGACCTCATCTCCCTTCGACAAGGAATCTTTTATATCACTTACGACGAACTTTGGAATAGCGACAATGGTGCAGCGGTTGAGGAACATCCGCAACTCAAGGACCTAACCCTTATCCACCACATTAACACTTTCAGCCCAGTACCCTTCGACCGTTATTTCTTTCCTTCACTTCAATACTTCCGACTCGGGGCATATACCGACTTTTTCGACGAAGACATGAAAACGTTCGACCTTCGAAATATTCAAGCCACTCTCGTCAATCTCACTTCCCTGTCACTGTGGCATCCATCCTGGGAGGTATCAGCGTCCCATATTGTGGAATTACTCTCCGTCACTCCCAACCTCCTCTTATTAACAGTCGGCGTCAGCACCAACTACGACGAACTCTTTAACGCCCTCATAAATAATGCGACAGATGGGAAGAAGCTTCCTGTTGTAGGGCCACTGCTAGAAGATTTGGTCATCGATTACGGTCCCTTGGTTTACAAATATATGGTTCGAATACCGCCCGTTCGGCCCAAGCACTTCCAATTCAGCAGTGGGGTTTTCTCGGAGATGGTGAAGGTTAGGTGGAAGGGAGAGGTAGCTGGCTCCGTTCAAACTTCACAGCTCAAGAAGGCCTCGGTTTTTCTAAGCGGATGGCACGAGAGCTGCTTGGAAGGAGTGCAAGATAGCTTAAAGGAGGAGGTGAAAGAGGGGTTCGAGTTGACACTTGGATTTGTTGATTGCCCTCAGACGTGGGAGGACCCTATGGACAGGAAGATTACGCATTGGCATGAAGGGCTGGTGTTACCCGAGAACTCGGATTGCTGTGGCCGGTGTTTGATGGAGAATGAGCTAGAGGACCTGGAGATTTACGAGTAGTATTCTCATAATCGACTCAGAGTTGAATCTTATCAACATAAATTACCCCAGGTCTTCCTTGACCCGAAAAATTCAGAGCTTTGGACTTCAATTCGGCATAATTCGACGATCCTGAGAGTCATACAGCGACAGCGTAGAATACAAACAAGCATGAGGAAGGGGATATACATATAAATTAGGGAATGTCCTAGTAGAAGCCGTCCAAACGAAACAAGATACTAATATAGCGTTCAACCAGGAAGCCTGCCATAGTCATTTTCGTCATCGTCCAATCGATATCCCGAATTCAAGGTATTCCCCCGACTAGCTAGAGAATCGCTTGCGGATAAATGACCAGCAGACTGTGGAGGTGCGGGCTCGTAACCTTGGCCGAGAGGCACGGTTCGAGAAGGAGGGGACTGGTGGAGTGGTGATGTGCTATGGAGGGTCAAGTTGGGTGACAAGGGTGTTGAATTCCCCGTCGGTGAAGTGCCGTTCTGATACATCAAAGGCGATTGTCGACCATATCGCTCGTCAAGTACAGAGTTGATGTCCTCCCTGGAATTAGAAATCTGGCTTGCCTCCTTATCGGAGAGATGGTTGTTATGTTGGGCAGTTGAAGGGAGGGTGGGAGCTGTAACAGAGATGGATGGACCAACGGCATACTCTCTTCTTGTCATGAAGTAGAGTATGACATTGAACAGCCCCGAGAACGAGAAAAGAGCGCTCGCGAAGAGCGTAAACTGGAAAGGTGGCTTGGAGCCCCCAAACCGTAACCATCTTGCCAAGCTGATGGGGAAGACACAAATGATGTATACAGCAGGGTAGCTGGAAGTTGAGAGGGATTGTTATCAAGAGTGGGTATGGATCAGTTGCAAAGTACTCACAACAAGAGAAGGTTAGCCATAGCTCGTGCTGCCCTTTCCTCCTCGTCATCTCCCCCAGAAAGATCAAGTTTGACACGATCTTGCCTTTTCGCCCAGCGGACGCCGTTTCCGACGATGAGGAAGCCTCGCATGACCAGAAACATAATACCGTACAGGATCGCCATGATGAAGGCAGAGACCCACATCCACACATACTCAGTGAGTAACTGCGCGGCCTGGAACTCCCTTGTGATCCAACACCCTGTGATGACGAGACGGTCAGCAAACACAAATTTAGAACAGAAGGTGTGATGGAGTGGGTCAGGTAGAACTTACAATAATCCGTATCGCCATAGTACCTTTCGTTCCTGTGAACGGCGTTGGGAATTCCAACGACCAGCACAATGAATATCCAAATGAAGGCAACTCCGGCCTCTGGAGCATGCCGGCGAACCTTCCAGCGCAGAATCAGCACACTAAAAGTGTGCAATGCGATAAACTATTCAAATCCTCAGAAACGTGCTCGGCCAAGTTCGTGAGGGGGCGACGGGGGATCACGTACAAGAGAGCTAAAATCGAGGGATGTTAGCAAGACATATCATTATCATATTGGTTATGCATTGAATGTGGTACTCACGATAAGGCAACACCATTGATGCCTATCTGTTTGATGACTGCCTGTGTCGTGCAAAGCGTTCCTTCTGTAACTTTCTGAGCGTACGACAGGGGTTTGAGTAAGCGACGAGCAAAGAAATTAATTTGAATGAAGGTTTGCTCACCCCTTCACGCATCCACCGAATGTTAGGCATGTTCGCAATCGCTTGCAGGAGGTCTGCAAGCATGAGGTTCAAGAATAAAATCGATCCACTAGCGTCAGAGTCGACCCCCGAACTCCTGCCTCTGCGCTTCCACCATCGAATCTACATTTAACCAAGAGATTAAAATACTCCAAAAATATGAGCGTGGTGACATACAAAGGCATAGGAGAGAAGTGTCACGACAGCAGCGGCCGACAAGCTAGGAACAAGCGAGGAACAAGCGGTTAACGCAACTTCACAAGCACAAGCCCGAGTTGCGCACTTACCACGAAGATTGGAGACTGAAGTAGATTCCGAGGCGCTCGTCAAAACTGAAAGGCTCTTTGTCGGACGACATTGTCGCTTAGGTGGAAGAAAGGGGGGCGATTACAGCGACCTATCACCCCGTTTAAAAGCTCACCACAGGCGCTGAGTTGTCCCATCTTTGGACCGTATTGTAAATCAATCCATCCGAAGTGTGGCGTGCTTAGAGATATCAACGGGGGAAATGGAAGGCGAAAGGGGAATTCACTGCTGTAAAAAGTGATCAGCTGGTACCTCCAATCAATGTAGCCCCACGGCTCCAGAATAATGAGGGGACAAGGTGGGCAGAAGAATTCGAAGAACAAACTGCCAGATTGGGCGCTTAAATCTTATTTTGCTTTGTCCTGTTTGGCGCTGTCGCCGGAAGGCCTTCAGCCTTGCATCCCGAGCCCGAGCTCCCCTGGTTCTCCTCGGGCGTTTGGCTTCGGGTTCTGTGTCTTTTAGTACGTTGGATGGGCACTCACATGTATAACGACAAGTAGCGCGGCTTTGCCGCCAAGCCCACTACTCCGATGCTTTTTTAGGACAAGTTACCCGGTAAAGACTGAACCATGTGCATTCTTCACGCCAATATGAAAGCTACACATTTACAATTACAGTTCAGTCAACAGAATACACAGTGTCTCCAAATCGTCTTCTAACCCGTTCCGTGAGTGTTGGTGATTTCGAAAACGGTTGCTTGTAAACCGGCGGACTTTTCACGTTCGAGGGACTCAGTGTGATACCGTGACTCGGTATCCCGTAGATTCTCAGCGTTTCCCGGAAGGTTTCAAGGGCCAAACGCACGCTGGGGAGACAAACAGGAATGCTCCAGTGGGCGTAAGTCGATGCCAGACAGCGGGAAGTCAGAGAAAGCATTTTGCAGAGCCATTTCTCCAAAGCACACACATGCTCGCGTTGCTAAAGCAGTAGAAGATGTTGTTATACGGAAGTCATGGAACATCTTGGCTTTCTGTTGAGCCGAAGATTTGTCCGGCCAAGTGTTGTGGGTGTGGTAGTGTCCATGTTTCAGCTGTAGTGTGCTGTCGCTGTCAATCTCCTGAAACTCTGAACTTACTGACGCCTTGCATTCTGTCCGAGATCAATGTGCTCGTCGAGTTTTTGCTTCAAATGTCTGAAAATCGGATCATTTTTTCCAGTCTCGCCAACGTGGCAGTCAGAAGCAAATCAAGCATCAGAAGTATTATTGCATTTCAACAGCAACAACGATTCCTGGATCGACCGACAATTTTGGTGAACATTGTAGGTGGCAAGCCACTGGCCAGACATTACATGATCAAAGACTGCACGCAAAAGGTCAGGCCTTTGGCCTGTCGAGGGGAGCCCGTGAAAGTAAGGAAAAAGCGCAGCTTCTGGAGGTGACGACTGCGTAAAATTGCCACCGACGTCGACAATGAATGAAAGTTCGGGAGGAAGGGGACTGCAAGCGAGAAATGTGGGAGACGATGGCGTCTCGCAAGAATGTGTGCCGGCCTTGAGTTCTTGCATGTTTGGTGACAGCAATCGAGGGGTGTGAGTGCTTCGAGGCAGTGGACTGGAAGGTCCTCAACAGATGATACGTAAATCCAGGTGTCGGCAGCCAACCTCAACTGAGAAGAGTAGCGAGGAACTGTAGCTGGAGTGAAGGATTCAGCTTACAAAGGCTGCGCACATTTCTGGAGTCTCGAGGTAAGTATAAGGACCCGCTACTTAGGATAGCGGGCATACGCTTGGCCGGATTTTGTACATGAGACTAACAAGACTCTCCCCAACCTACTCAATATTTCCTTGCCCCGTCGTCCTCGAGGTCGTGGATAGAAGAAGAAAGGTGAAAAACGCCTCAAGGACTCTTGTGAAAGCATTGGACATGACCCCACTTAGGTAATAGGTGATGTCGACTGGGGTCGCTCCAGTGGACGGTCCTCTACGAAGAACACCAGCCGACCCTCGCTACAAGTACATGGGTGCATACAACACGCATTCGAGTGTGTGAACATACCAGGTAATCGATAATCCTTCAAGATCTCATGTTACAACAATGTATTACAGAAAGGTACAGAAGAGGGTATGATATGTGTATACAATATGATTTGCAAAATATCGGGTGAATCGGGGTGAAACATCAAAACCACAGTCCTCAACGTTCAACCAGGCAGCCTTCCATAGTCATTCTCATCATCATCCAATTGATGCCCCGAGCTCAAGGTATTCCCCCGACTAGCCTGAGTATGCGCATCGTTTGTAGACAAATGGCCAACAGACTGTGGAGGCGCAGCACCGTAGCCTTGGCCAACAGACTGTGGAGGCGCAGCACCGTAGCCTTGGCCAAGCGGCACAGTTCGAGAAGGAGGGGACTGGTGAAGCGGTGTTGTGTTATGGAGGATCAAGTTGGGTGACAAGGCGGTTGAATTCGCCGTCGGTGAAGGACCACTCTGGTACAACAAAGGCGGCTGTCGACCATAACGCTCCTCAAGTTCGAAATTGACGTCCTCCCTGGAGTTCGAAATATGGCTTGCCTCCTTATCAGGTGGAAGATAGCCAGCAGTTGAGGGAAGGGCGGCAGCTGTAACAGAGACGGATGGTCCAACGGCATACTCTCTTCTCGTCGAGAAGTAGAGTATAACGTTAAACAGCCCCGAGAAGCCGAAAAGCGTGCTCGCGAAGAGCGTAAATTGGAATGGACCCTCGTCGCCGCTGAAGTATAGCCATCTTGCCAAGCTGTTGGGGAAGACGCAAATGATATAGACGGCAGGGTAGCTGGGTGCATTCAAAATGATCAGTATCAGTCGCGGGTACGGATCGGTCTGAAGTACTCACAACAAGAGAAGATTAGCCATAGCTCGTGCTGCCCTTTCCTCTTCGTCGTCTCCTGCTGATAGATCGAGTTTGACGCGGCTTTGCTTCTTCGCCCAGCGGACGCCTTTTCCGTTTCCAATGATGAGGAACCCCCGCATAACTAGGAACATGATCCCATACAGGATCGCCATAATAAAGGCCGAGGCCCAGACCCACAGATACTCAGAGAGTATCTGGGCAGCCTTGAAATCTGTTTTGATCCAGCACCCTGTGCACATGAAGGTCAGCAAAACCAAACTCGGAAGGCACTGAGTGGATCGAGCAGAACTCACAGTAACCCGTCTTGCCGTAGTAAACGTCGTTCCTGTGAACGGCGTTCGGAATTCCTACAACGAGAGCAATGAAAAACCAGATGAAGGCAACCCCGATCTTTGAAGCATGTCGGGGAACCTTCCAGCGCAGCACCAGCACACCAAACGTGTGCAATGCGATGAACTAGAGATGTATTCAGGAGCGTGTTAAATTCCAATTCCCCGGAGAGACACGTTAGGAGGATATCACGTACAAGAGAACTGTAGATGGAGATGAGATGGTTAACACGGGTAAAACATGACGGACACATTAGCTGCAGTACTCACGATAAGGCAACCCCATTGATGCCTATCTGCTTGATTACTGCCTGTGCTGTGCAAAGTGAACCTTCCGAGACGAACTGCGGGTACGTATAACGGAATTGAGTAACAGGCGAGCGGAGAACGAGCAATGGACACGGTTGCTCACCCCATTTCGCATCCATCGAATGCTAGGTAGATTACCAATCGCTTGCAGAAGGTCTGCAAACATGAGGTTTAAGAACAATCCCGAGCCACTGGCGTCGGACTCGGCGCTCGTCCTGCCTCTACGTCTCCGCCATCGAATCTATAATGCGCAAAGAGGGACCACGAACGGCTCAGCGGTAGTCACGGGAAGTTACGATGAGTATGGCAACATACAAAGGCGTAGGAGAGCAGTACCACGACTGCAGCACCAGACAAGCTACGAAAAGGAGGTTAGCTCGATACCCCAAGACCAACGGTCAATAGGGCACACGTACCATGCAGACTGAACGCTTAGGTAGATCCCTAGCCGCTCGTCAAAGTTAAAACCGCTACCCATTGAGGAGGACATCGTCACCGGGTGGGGCAAGGGGGGCAATGATGATGAGAAGGCAGATATCTACCACCCCCGCTTTAAATTCTCGAGGCGCTTAGTTGTTGTCCTATCTTTGGACGCGCTGTAAACGAATCCATCAGTGTGGCGTGCCTGGGGATATTAACGGGGGAATGCGAAAGGGGAATTCACTGCTGTGCAGTGCGATCATTTCTACCACGCCAAATCAATGTGACCCCACCGCCTCAGATAAGTGTGTACGGGTGTGTATGGAGAGAGGTGGGCATAAGTGCCTCAAGGGTGCAGTATGCATGAGATAGGGTATACACATGCCTAGATCCGGGTGCACACAAGACAAGCTCTTCGGAATGCTCACTGAAGCACGGGGGCTATTCTTGAATCACTTGCGGGGATTGCATGAATAATGGAAGGTTCGATGGACGTGTGTGATTACGGGCACTAAAAGGACCTTTATGCCTCCTATCTCAATAGGCGTCTGTCGAAGAAAGCGTCGACAGACAGAATTCAAGGTGATATAGACCTAAATTTAACTCAATTCAAATTGAATACGACTTCGGAAACGAAAACAAAGGAATTGAATGGTATACGGGACGACCCTGTCATCTCGCCATGAAAAACTTGTTACAGTAGGAATACCGTTTCAGTCCCAAACGTCACCTATTTTTGTCTGGAAATTTCGGGTTGCGGTCTAGACGCGGGCACGGACGAAGGCAGCGGCGGCAGTGGCATCCTGGATTTACAAAAAGCGTTAGTAAGTAAAAATTTCAGACACAGTGTCGAACGAAAAGACAGCGACACTCACACTTCCGTAAGTAAGATGAGGAGCCAATATGATGTGCTGTCCGGTGCAAATGAGGTCTCCAAAATTGCAGAAGGTCTTCCTGCGGCTTTGGAGAACGCCAGGGAGAGCAGTGCTCTCGTACGGGTCGCCGAAAGTGACGACGGCAACGACGCGGTTCTGGATGGCGGACGAAAGCTGGCGGGCGGCCAAGTGGGTTACCTGGGCTCCCTGACTATAGAAGGAAGAATGAGTGAGAATGAGAAGTTAGTACCAGTTCCGTGTTGATTCTCGCAGAGCACTGACCTATAGCCAGAAATGACGATCTTTGTATTGGGGCAGGAGTTCGCGGTTGAGGTGACCGAGTTGGCCATGGTGCGAGCGCCTCCAGCGTCACCACCAGCCAAGTAGCCGGAAACCAGGGCCGGATAGTCAATACCGGTAAACCTCACGCTCTTGCCCACGAGCTGAACGTTAAGTGCGGTCGAAAAGCTGGGACCGACGACGGTACCAAGGGTACCAACCTCACCGGTGCCTCGGGCGAAGTAGACTTGCACATCAGGGCAAGATTGACGAGCCTCGAGTTCGCCGGTGGGCACCGCAGTGGCAACAATGGCAGAGAGGGCGAGGGTGAAGAGAGAGATGAGGGATCGCATGGCTTCTCTGGCGGGTAGATATAGGAGTGATTCTTCGCTTGTTCTTTTCGATGGCGAGGTTGAGGTTGGGGCATTCTGGGGGCAAGGGTAGGTCTTATATATATATTCAGCGACCAGTCGACAGCACCATAAGAGCGATGCTCACCTCGAATTGATATTGGCGATCTCAAGTGACCTTTGGCGGGAGCAGAGCTCGACATGCGGGTAAAGCCAGGAAGGGACGCGGAAACAAACGTTCTTATCGGGTCCAATGACTGTACCGACGAGGGGGAGGTGTTTCTAATCGGGTGACGACAGTGTCAACTTTTGACTGTACAGAGACCTGGCTAATAAACAAAGCATTGTAGTAACTTGGATCAGTGTTAGTCAGTATGGATATCTGTTAGGCGGTTGACGTTTCCCTCGAAGATCATGCTTACGAGTAACATTGGCAAGTTCAGCTCCCTTGAATACCTGCCAAAAGCCAGCCGATGAGGCAGAATACAACTGTGCTCTCGATATTAGTCAACGGGAGCTGTAGAACCTTGCAAGAACTCTCGGATGCGCTTTCGAGGAGGCAGAAGAAAGCGGGTGCATTCCCCACACCACGCTAAGCCAACAACAACCAGTCCGGTGATCAGCAACAGCCTGCACAACCGCAGTTGGCTGCAGTTGAGTTGGCAGTTGCTCTGGCGTATCTGGACGCGGTGCATTCTACCAATAATAAGTTGTCCTGGTAATTCGGTTGCTATCTTTTGAAATTACTGGTATCGATGGTGAAGCGTGCGCAAGAATTGAGAAGTAGTGGCCAGGGTGAAGGGGGGTGACCTGGTCACTCGTCCAGCTTCCAATTATTCTCTTTGATAAGCCTCTCTCTTTCCAGCAAGTATTTACCTGGACAGAAGCAATGTCAATACCTCGAGACCGTCGGAAGACTGTTAGAACTTACTCTCTTTGTACTTCTGGGATGGATCTGCTGCCTTGTGGTAATACCAGCCAAGGCGATCGTTGCATCCGATGCAGAATACATCGGCAACGGTATGAACGCCAGTCCTTTTGAATATCTAAGTCGTACACAGACCGGATGACCTTGTGAAAACGTACAGCAAGGAACGCTCTTCACGCCGGCCGAGCTTGACGTTGACTGCCGACTGCATAAGACTATATTACACTGAGTCGACCCCAACATAGCAACGAAGGCTTGAAGACTTACAATCCACGACCATCCCTTCCAGAGAACGATTTGCTGATCACTTCATCCTGTAGACTCTGGCAGCGGCTGAGCGAGACATTCCTCTGTTACTTCGCCACACTTACGATAACCGCAGAGCACTTGGAACATGAGTATGTAGGGTGTCCTTCGTACGTCTGGATTACCGCCGTTGATTGCTGTGGGTTATTGGAGCTGGATGGAAGCATTCTGTGATATATATGAAGTAGAGTTCAGGCTAGGTGTTCTGGTACCGCTCATCCAGCAGAGACATTCCAATTTCTAAGCCTAAGCAAGGCAATGGCGGCGCTCGAGCAAGAGGGACAAGAGAGAGGGCCAGGAGGGGTTATCCGATAATATTGGGAGCAAAAATAAATATTAAAATCAAATAATTGCCTTGGTGGCTCACCGCGCCTCGCCACACCATCACTATCCTCAACGACAACGACTACAGAAGAGAAGCTCGTGTTCTGCACAAATTCTCAGCCACTCAACTGCATGGATCGTGCCCAAAATGAAGGAATGTCTCCAGAGGTCGTTCAGGCTATCTACCGGATACTAGAAGTATCAACCAATGCTCCAGAATCCGACCCGTTTGACGGCCTGTCGGAAGGATTCAGTGCTATTCGCGTCCTCAACGACTTCTTCCCAAACGGTATGCCCTGGAGGTCTCGAAATGAGTGGAGACGCTTAATTGTTCTGCAGAAGCATCACTGGAAAGACTGGACGAAGTCAGCGCGCAGCTGGCTGCGACCCAGCAGCAACTACAGGAAGAGATTGACTCTCTGCAAGAGGAGTTGAAGCGTAGCCAGGATCCAGATAGGATGTCAATCATTCAGGAAATGATTTCTGTACGTCTTGAAGCTATACTACCTGTACTCTTGGAGTGACGTTCTGATTCAAGGATCTGCTAGGCCAAATGTCACGTATCCGAGAAAAGGCCACCGAGTCTGAAGCAGTTGTTCGAAACATAACGAAGGATATTCAAGTGCTGGATCTTGTCAAGAGGAACCTTATACACAGTACAACGACGCTCAAACGGCTGCAGATGTTGGGTAGGAGAAGCAACACTTGAACATCTAAGGCAGTATTGACGCACCCGTAGTCAACGCACTCACTCAATTGGAGGACTTGATGAAAGACAAGAAATACTCTGAAGTTGCCCAGAAGCTGGCTGTGAGTTTTTGTGCATTATTATCTCATCAGGAAGTTAATATCCTCTCAGGCAGTCAAACAGATATCAGCGACCTTTGAGACCTACACAGGTGTACCTCGCATTGCGAGGCTATGGAAACGTATCAAAGACATTCAAGGGCAACTCAGGAATCAACTCGAGGAAGACTTTGATAACTTGTTCGCATCCTTCGTCCATCCAATCGGAGGCACTTATTGACCGATCTTTAGCTTCATCCAGGACCCCAGCAAACAAATCAAGGCCACCCTCATTGGCGAAGCATGCACTGTCGTAGACGTTCTAGGCGTGCAAATGCGACACCACATAGTTGACCGATTCGTTGCACTGGAGATGAAGGAGTACCGCCGCATCTTTCGGACGAACGACGAAGCTGGACAGTTGGACAACCTGTCCCGAAGATACGCCTGGTTCAGGCGTCTGATATCGAGCTTTGAGATCGAACAAGGTCGGGTGTTTCCAGCGGAATGGAAGGTTGGATGGCATTTGCTCGCAAAGTTCGCCGAGATTACACGGTTTGTCAATTGCTATCCTGTTGCGACCTATTTTGATGTCTTTGATTGTAGAGATCATGCTACGACGTTGTTGACTAAGATAGGGCCAGCCCTGACTGTCAAAACGCTACTGGAGAGCATCCAAATTACTCTCGAATTCGAGGCTTCTATGGCTAAGAAATGGGTTACGCCTGTACGTACTATTTTCAGTGCTTACCAGAATATGCTAACTCGGTTCTTTGCCAGTTCCAAGACATACTCAAGGCGACCGACGTAGCACACTCCCAACCGGGACAGTCCATTACCTCGGTGTTTGAACCCCATATGAATATCTTCATCGATGCTCAAGACAAGTGAGTAATCTCGATGTTCATTGTGTAAAGCCTTTCTGAAGCGGGGTATAGGGCTCTCACTGATATGCTTGCCCCTCACCGAGGCGGAAAAGCGTACAAACCGCCTCGCACCTCAGTTGATAAAGAGGAGGAAGGCGACAGTGAATCGTCTCCTCTTGCTGTGCTTCCTTCTTCAACGGAACTCTTCTATTTCTACGCTCAGACGCTGGATCAGTGCGCTAGCTTATCAACAGGCCAGCCGCTCTATGATTTGGCGAACTTACACAGGAAGTGGCTTAGAATATATGCAGGTCAGTGGGTGCCACCACTTCAGTAATGATCAGTCAAGTGAAACGTTCTCCGTCTCTCTAGAGGAAGTCCTCACTCTGGGTGCCACCAAAAAGTGAGATTGACAAACACGTTGGGTCTTAGCGGTTCTGACCTTCGGCATACAGGCCTCCAACTCAAATTCGCAAGTCTGTCGAGACTCGTTCGGACTCGGAACTATTGAAACAAACTTGTCTCGTGATTAACACCGCCGATTACTGTCAGACGACTGCTCTTGAAGTAAGATTCCTTTCCCGGCACCGTTTCTCATCTAACCTTTCCGTTCTAGTTGGAGGAGAAGATCAAAGAAAAGATAAATCCTGAATATAAGGAGAAAATCAGTTTCCAAGCTGAACGGGATATGTTCGTCAGGTGGGGAATTTATTTTTTTCGTTCCTACGCGACTTTCAATGCTGACCGTCTTCCAGCACGATTTCAGCAGCTATCGGGGTACAATTACGAGAGTTTGAATTAATCTGTGACGCATCTTTCATCGCTTTGGCGCGAATGTCCTGGGCGACAGTAAACCAGGTTACCGGCCCGTCAGCATACACTGGGGAACTTGTGAAGGCAGCAGAACAGGTGACCGAACTCATCAAGCCACTGGTTGAGCAGAAGAAATATCTGCGGAATTTCTTCGACAAAGCTTGCAGGTAAACTGTGTGGTGTCTCATGTATCGGTTTGCCATGCTAATAAGTGCGCCTTATTAGCCTCATTCTAGTCAAATTCACGAATTCTCTTGTGCGGAGCCGCCCTCTGAAAGAAATTGGCGCCGAACAGGTCTGTTATTTATTGAATTAATATGTTTCCTAGCCTACCAACTCTAACACTCTACGCTTATCGCTGCCGTAGCTCCTCATTGACCTCCAATCGATCAAAGGATATTTGACCAAGATGCCTGGGGAAGCTCTCACGACTAATACGTACGTTCGTTTATTGACCTTCCGAGAGTTTCTCACTGTCGTCGTACCCAGGTATTCCCGGGCCTTGAACAAGACCGCCTCACGGCTGGAGGTCTTACTGAAGGTCATCGTGACTCCTGAGGTTTGCAACCAATTAATCCAGCTTTCGTGCGATTGAACTCATGGTCAATATGCACAGGATCCTGCAGAAGGGTTTATCCTCAATTACACCCTCTTGATTAAAGACGCCTCCCTCATTAACTTCCAAAAGGTGAGAACGGGACCAACACGTGTGCCCGCCCGTCGTTGTCATTGGATACCCGAACTCACATTTTACCTATCTACACCCGCCCTTGCGATGCGAACAGATTCTTGACCTGAAAGGAACGCCTAAATCCATTCAGAACAATCTGCATGATTCTTTCCTCTCAATCACCAGCACGAAGACCGACCTCGAGAGTACTTCCTTCTTGTCATCCTTGGACATGGATCCGCCAGCCACGGGCGCCATAGGTGGCAGTTTACTCAGTCCTGGAGGCAGTCGGTTGTCGTTACCATTAAACGCGGCCGGGAGTGAGAGTATTTTTGCGGGTCTGTCAGCACCGTCGCCAAGTGGGCCGCCGACGGGATCCAGTATGAGCGGTGATGCAAGGCAGGGTGAGCCTTCGAAGCAGGTCTTCTCGGATTTCCGCCGCTTTGTGAGCTTTGGGTTGAGGAAGGACTCTACTCCACCTTCTTGATGATGATGCATCGGCATCAGAGCGAAGGCACCCCATTCCTCTCGAACATTTAGACAGACTATTCATTCCCTTCCCGTGTCTTCTTTCGTGGAAATAGGTTGGATATGTAAGGTGTGACACAGGATGCCTAGTAATATTAATTTGGCCTTCAACGGGCATGATAATCGAAGGGAAAATTTGAGAGGGAGGGTATCTTTTAGATGATGGGTAAAACACATCAAAGACCGTCCAAGAAAGATGAAAAAAGAGAGTGATAAGTACATTTTACAGGTAACTGCGAATTGTTCATGAAAAGTTCTTGGGACTCCGAGTCCGAGAAGCGTCACTAGTAGGATCGTCTGTAGTATCATTCGTCGTATTCTCACCACGCCTAAGGTGACTGGAACTGGATTCAAAACGTGCCGAACCGAAGGGGGTCGTGAACGCCGAACTCGACCCTCCCCTTGAGTGCCCCGGACGAGCAGTAATGCTCGACGTTGGAGAGTGCAAACCAAGTACCCGCTGAACAAGGTAATTGGGGGAAGACAGCGCAGGAGGAGGTGTCGGGGCCGGAACAACGTCTTCTCCTTCAAGCTGGGGATCCGGAGGCGAAGGCACAGCGGGCACATACATACTCGAGCCGCTGGTCCTCACACTCTGACCCTCGAGAGTAAGCCGACCACGGGCAAAAGCAGGAATCTCTTCCGAGTCGCTGCCCTGCCTGAAATCAACGTCTGAAACGGTGAAAGGCAAGCTGTCTGTTGGAGATTCCAGGGGTTCGAGGATAGGATGGACGTGCACCGGGTCACTCCTGGTCGAAGTCTCGGAGATACTAATCCGACCTTGTCGTCGTTCAGGTAATAGGAACTGGGCAGCAGATGGGATGATGATTTNNGGGGGGGAGTGCTTTGTGGTTTAGAGTTTGAGGCGTCGTTGTCATTTTCGTGCTCATCCGTGGAGATGGGTGCACTGTTCGAGCTGCTCCAGCGAGATTGCTCTTCCGGGAGGTTCAGAAGGCCTTGGGGAGGCGTGCTATATCGGCGGGTATCTCCTCGCAAAGAGCTGGAATCGGTGTTTTCCTTGGAGTGAGCAGAAACATCGGACGATGAGGTCATGTCCAGGAATGAGTGCCTCGCCGTTGCACTATGCTGCTCCATGAGCGGTTGCAGGGGGGTGAGACGGAACGGTTGGCGGGAAGAACCGTGAGCTACTTCGGCCCTAGGCACGAGCCGCGACATGCGATTTGAGAATCGTCCAGAGAACCTTTGAGAACTTGAAGAGGGTGTCGATGACCACTGAGTCTGTTGACCTGTACCAGGGGGTGACAATGTCACAGGGGGTGAAACGGGTATTTGTGACGACAAGGGGGTGCCCTCCTGGGTCCGAGCCCCAGACGATCCCGGCCGAGGGCCAAAGGTTCCACTACACCGCAAGGGACCACTGAGAGCCGGAACCCCCATTTCTTCTGTGCTGGGTGATACTGGCTCGCTTTGGCTACCGGGTCCTTCCTGTGTGTCCGAGCGAGTGGGAGAGGGCAAGGGTACGGTAATAGGCGGTTTGGGAAGAGGACGAGGTGTCCTTTGCTGCTGCTGTGGTGACTCGGGCTGCTGAGTACCAGTGCTGGAGGACTGCGGAGGTATCGAAGCGAGATCCAGGGACAAAGGATTGCGCTGTTGGGGGAAACTTGCTTTGCTAGTTCGCGGACTGAGGCTGCGAATGAGCCTGCGTACAGCGGGCCCACTCAAGACAGCCGGTGTTTCATCGATGCTCTGGTCCATCACGCTGCCGCGATCCTCCTTTGAAAGCTCTCGGACGGGGTATGGGGGTGTCAAAGAAGACGTGTAGGACGTCACTGGGGATGCCGGTTGGTCACGTAGCCTATCCTCGCTTGAAGCCCGTGCCTTTCCTTTGTTCTTAGGCTGGATAACGGTCGGTATGGAAGACGATTGTGTAACTGAGTGAGGAACAGATGGCGGGGATTCGGATTCTCGGTGTGAGACGGAGGCTGCATAGGAAGGAGGAGCCGGCTCGCGAGGTTCGGCTTCAAAGCCTAGGGGCGCAGTGAGGTAGGACAACGATGTTTGAGTACGAGTAGGCACCCTCTCGTCTTGCGAAGGAGGCTGGAAGGGGATGTTAATGTGGTAGCCAGGTGACCACGACCGATTGTCACTGACACGTTTGGCTTCCTTGCCCTTGTTCCTACCATTCCGCTTGCTATTCGAACTACTTGCCCGGGAATGTCGCCCAATGCCCATCATGAACATTGCGTTTCGAAGAACGGAAGGCGATGAACGTGAACTGATAGCATCGCTTGTAGACTGAACGGTGCCAGCGTCACGGGGTGGTTCGTGCTTTTCATCGTACAGACTGGAGTGTCGGAACTGGATACCCAAGCTGTCTCTCGCCACGGCATGCTCGACTTCACGCTTCCACCGAGAGAAACTACTTTTCCCGCTTTCTCGGTGAGGCGCTCTGGGTTGGGAACGATCAGAGGGAGTTCGCTCCGAGATGAAAGTGAAGGTAAGTTCTTGTTCGGGGCGTGAAGGCACAGCTGGTCCGATATCGAGCACATCACCCGCTTCAGTTGACTTTCCCGTGCGGAATTGATACGAATTTCTCCATCGTTCTCTTTCTAGCTGATACTTCTTGCGAGGCCGGTAGATGAACCAGAAATACAGGAAGCCGGAGAAGAGCATGAATGCGAGGATGCCTGCAAGGATGAACGCCGCGATGGTGCCTCTTGGAAACGCGGTGGCGCTGCCGACAGGGGTAGGTGAAGGAGATGGCGGTCTGTGAAGGAAGTCATGTTTCAGTGTCAGAGGGAGGTGTGATCCGAAAAATGCCTGACATTGAGGAGTCTGAGGTATAGACAACGAATCCTCCTTCCAATAAGGACAAAGTGCCGCCGCCTTCATTGGTCACAGTGACATTGTGAGTTATGTTGGGGTCCAGTCCGGTGGAGTAATGTAGTAGGGTGTCATGGGCCAGAAATGAGGATGTTGCAGAATAGGACACGGTCTTGTCGTTGACTGTGACAGAATAGTTTCCTGCCTCGGGGGAGGTCGTTCCTTGGAGTACGAATGCTACGCCTGAAAGCCGGTACGCGACAGAATCAGAGGCTTGACGAAGTAATGAGAAGACAAGGTACGTACCACGAAAGCTCGCTCTTGCATGATCACCGACCGAGTTCGACTGATGAAATGTCGCGTTGTCCTCAGCTCCGAAACTCCATCTGCCATGAAACGCTACCGTGTGGTCGTCGAGGGGGACCGGTCTGGCACTGTGGATGAAAGTAAGTCAAAAGGTTGGCATATGCTCGGGGTATATCGACTCACGATGAAGCACTTGCATTTGGAGGGATGGAAAGAATGACGGCTCGTTCAAAAGCTATCGTCGAAGAATTGGGCAGGTCAGTGTTGGGAATTTGAGCAGTCAAGGTGAGCACATGGTCCTCATCGTCCAGGTCGGTGATGGTTGCAAGCACATTTTCAGGAATACTTGCGCCTGTATTGTTGACGTTGGCTCCGTCGAGATCGATAGTATAGGTGACATTCGTGACATTGCCTTGCAGCTGAATGCCGGTTCCTGGGGTTGTGCAATGAGAGTCGGAGGCTGAGGTTATGTGGGACTGGGCTATACCTTTCCAAGAGATCCTGAGGGACGCCCCGTCCCTGGAGGTGATATGCATGCTTGTGCCATTGCCCTTGACTCCCTGGGCAGTCGCAAACCCTGATTCAGAAAAGTATGGGTTCCAGCCCTGATTGGGTTCCGGTGAAGATAAAGTATCGCGAAAAGGAGAGTAGAATATTGTAGGAGAGGTGTCTCTAACAGAGAGCTGCACAGAAGTGGCCATATATCGTTGGAGTCATGCGCGTCGACCTCGAGGTCACGGCACGCAAACGCCCTGCACAAGGTTGGGGGGATGGAGGGCCAAGCCAAGAGGGCCTAGAGTACAGCGGCTATATCTGAGGTTGAGTAAATGATGCGGCAGGTGGAGAAGAGGGGATTATACCGAAATCAGATACGATCTTCAACGCACGGGCGTAAAGAGGCTTGCGAAGGCCAGCGCGGATAAAAGGCTGTTAGATGGTGGTAGACTCCAGAGTCCACTGCGTCCGCCTTTGGCTCATCGACGGGGCATTATTCGGAAACCGGGGCTCAGAGGCACAGATACGCATGCATTATACCAGTTTGGAAGAATCTGTGGACAGCCAATAAGGGTAAGTGAACAGTAGAGGAAATGCCATATGGATTGTCATACCGACCGAGACAGTGGGTAATTATGCCACCAAATATCACAAACCCAATCCCGTTTTCCGAGCCTGTCATGCTCTGCTGCTCTTCGTTCCCCTTCTGGACAGCTTGTGTTTTCCACCCTTGCCACGACGTACCGTCGAGCTGGTACTTGCTTCATAACCTCCGAAGACATGGCAACCAACATCTGGATGCATTTGTGGGCGCCGTGAGCTGAGGCCTCCGTGGCATTGCTATTAGAGTCGAATTAAGATCTTAAAAGCCTGTATTCAACCCAAGATGAGGCGATGAAGACGGTAGAATAGTAGAAAGTTGACGAAAAGCGCAGGATGAGCATGACACAGGCAACCGTTGTCCGGGTTTCGGATCAAATCAAACCATCACGCGCCGACCGGGAATCTTACGTAATGACCCAGCCGTTACCACCAGCTTTGAAAAGTTTGGAGAAATGAGCTTTCAGGATAGGTCATGGTATAATACATAGACTAGAGGAGTAAGTCTATGTCTATGTATAGCTCGCACAGGACGGAGAGCTATAGACACACTCGAGTCCAAAAGCTCGGCAAGCAGATTTTCGGAGCTCGAATGTGCCCGACTCCGCCTAACTTTGCTTGACCGGCACCAATAACGTCATCTGACACCTGGCGCTTATATCAGGTTGACCCCAAACCGCGATGTCGAGTTGATCCCTCCTCAGCAAATTCGCACTTGCAACAGGTAATTAAGTGAGCTATTATTAAGAATGAAGCTTAGAGTGCTAATATGTACTATTACCGTTAGCCAGATCGTGAATTTCATGACAGAGACGCAATGGACATGTCAATGATGGATCAGGATCCTCCTGCCCACCTGCTCGGTACTCCTGCGTTTTTCCCGGCGCTCGTTATCTACATTCGGTCTCTTTCCAATTCTCCTTCATTGCCTTTGGATCAGGTCATCGTCAAGTCCATTCTTCTGTGCTTGATTGCAGGAGACAAGCATCTCATTCTTCGAACTCCAGAGGAAGATATTGGCCTTGTGGTCAAGCTTGTAGCCTGGGTGAGCCATCGTTTCGCGTATTGAAGGCTTAGAGAGACACACACACTGTCTACGCCACTTATCATGTGGACCTATCGGACCTGCTTAAATTTGGATGAGCTCATGGCTTGTGGAGGTAGACCTTCCGCCGCCCCCCGCTTTGAACTCTAGATAATCAGTGCACTGCCATTCCGCAGCCGTAACCTACTTTGACGATCTGAAACGACCGACTTCCAAGGCATTGACCTTGGTATGGTCACAATGACATAGTGGCGAACCCAGGTCCATCAACACGCCTTGATATCCTCCATCTCCTGACTGGCCGCATCATTCCTTCAACTGACATCTGACTTCCTTCTAGACTCTAACATCGATATTCAACTATACCGCCCACAGAGTCAAAATACGTTCTCGGTCCGCAAATTCGCCGCAACTCTTTCTGGAGTCTTTGTTCCTGCCGAAAGCCGGAGGACCTAGCGGAAAGCCGTCTCGAACTGGATCGAAGCTTGGAGCGATATTGCCCAAACATCCTAGATCGATATCTTATCCAAACGATCTAGCTCAGGCTCATGCCCAGTCACTTGATGGAGGGTTTGACGCCTATTCAGACGCACAACCACTGGCGCTACCTCGTTTACAACATTCCTTCACAGAGCCAGCGCCTACTCGCCACAAAGCCGGGTCAAGGGAGCTTCCTCGTGCCCTCATCCTTTCGGGAATTGAGAAGTCGAGTGCTCCAGTCCAGCACGCCCTGTCCAATGTGCTCTCCGAGCGGAGTGTTGCCTTAGATGAGGATGCCGGTGATGTTTGGAACTTCCCTGCGGGTTTCATCACAATCTACGTTTGCTCTGTGAACAACAGCAGGCGCCCCGCAATTGAAAAGAGCCTCGTGAGTGAAACTTGTTTCAAACTCTAACTCAAATTCTATAAACTGATTACTCGAGGTAGTTGGACAAGTTCTCATTGAGCCACAATGTATTCGTCTCTCAATCCATCAGACATGCCTTCCATTCCTTGCAATTTCTGTCTGTCCAATCATTTTCGCAGTCTTCCTCATTCTCGTACTCCACCCCTGGTTCGCCGTCAATCCCTTACCAAACTCCATTACCCCAAACACAGACTCCACCCTACTATTCGAAGCCATTGCCTCCGGTCCAACCCATACGTCACTTGAACACTACTAACCCGCCTCCTGTGTTCACGCAAGAAGTGTTCCCCGAGAGTTTTATCGAACTTCTTCAAAGACACTGCCGCAAGACGTATCTCGCGCCCGAGCTAGGTCTCTACTTATCTGATCTGTTCTCTGCTGCACGTCATCACCCCCTCGTGGATGGGATGCTGCTGACTGCGAGAGCAAGGAAGGATGCAGAAGACCTGGCTCGAGCAGCTCGTGTTATCGGATCTGACTTGACGGGAATGGAACTGCTCCGTCCCGTGGACAGCGAAGGAGACGACACCTCGGACTACTACGATGCACAGAGCACGCAGTACATGAAAACCATAGACGAATCCTCTACCACGAACTTGCTACGCAAGGACTCGACGTACGGATCGTTTACGAGGATGTCGTCGATGGGTCAGGAGGCGGATATCGAGGGCGAAATTGTGGTTTTGGATGTTACGGAGGTGGACGTGGCTCGTACGATGCCGAGGGTTGTGACCCACAGGATGAGCGTGCGTGATGGGCCAGAGGAAGAGGTTCTAGCAAGCGCAGTCATTGGCGCGACGTTTGGAAGGTCACTTGGCGGTGAAGATGCCGATGGGAAAGGGGTCGCCGAAAGCTTTCGGAAGGGCTACGATGGGCTGACTATCAAGGACGTTCTCGTCGATATTTTGAACAAAGTTTAGCACGTATGCGACTCGTTTCCCCTGAGAGAGAGTAGACTATTCGCGTTTACCCCTCGCCGTTGCCGCTCCAGGAGAGGAAAGGCCTCCTATCAGTCGGTGTGGTGAAATATCGTTCTACCATGTAGTCAATCCCGAAATCTATTGTTTCCTGTGCTTATCGCGTGGATGTGTAAGTCAAATAGGGTCCAAGCCCTTCGCCTTTACCCCACACAATTGCGACTACCGCCGGCACCAGTGTTCAGCGACGTCAAGTTACTGCGTTGGTCGTGCCTGGCCTCCTCCGTATGGCGGCCTATCGACCAATAACCGATGACTCATTCGAATTGGCTCCAGAGATATCTGCTTTCGTCGGCCTAAGGCTGCCTACGATGGCGAATTCGGGCTGCCATTTCCTCAAATGGATATCATGCATGGTGTTATCGCGACTGTATTGACGAAATGGCTGACAAATCTGGCAATAATATTGCGAAATCTCTTTGCACCGTACCGTGACCACAGGCATCTACAACCGGCATATCTGCAACCACTCCCATGCTTCGAATTCGTATTCTGAATCTATTTCGTGCTCCTCTTGGTTCCCCTCTCTCACATCCGCACTGAGAAAAAATGGCTCCCAGTGTGGATAATTCTACCGTACCGACGGCAACCAGTCCAAAGAGCGCGAACAATGCTTCTGAGGATCTATTGGCAAGCCGCGCTCAGTCGAAGAAGCGAAGAATACCGGGTGCTTGCGATATCTGCAAACGAAAGAAAAGTAATTATATTCATCTGCGAGACAGAGTTGTTTTCTGACATTTGATTTATTGCGCTGTTGTCACAGTTCGATGTGAGCGTTTGACCGCTTCGTCTCGCACGCACTCGACATGTATTGATACCTAGCACAGGTGACAGTGGCCAGTTGCCGGGAAACCGATGCAGTAATTGCATTCAACTCGGCCTCGAATGTACACATAAAGAGGTCGCCAAGGTGAGCTCGTTCGTTTGACTCCTCACGGCCTTAGGTTGACCCCTCCGGTGAATCTCAGACGCTGGGCTCAGCGAAAGGGTAAGTGGCGTTCTATGCATAGCGCCACCTTTTCTAATTTGTGATCAGATATGTTGAGAGTCTTGAATCGCGACTGGAGAAAATGGACAAGCTTCTGAGGAGGGTGAGTGGTTACTAAGGAAGTTTGTTGCAATTATTCTCAGCTATCACTCCACAGCTTCTTCCTGGAGTTGACTTGAACGAAGAACTCAACAAATCTGCCAAAAGTCCTGGTGAAGATTCGTCCGGGAAACCTGTATCTCTTAGCGAAGAAAGAGAAGTTCTGGGAAAACTGAGTAAGCTTACGCTGAAGCCCCATTCCCATCGGTTCTTTGGCAAATCAAGGTATTGTGTTACCCCCTCTTGCCATCAAGTCCGCCCCTCACTTCTGAAATCCAGTCAATATGAACTCATTCAGACAGCGCTTGACATGCGTGAAGAGTATACCGGAGAAGGCCTCGCGTATGTGAACCCTGCCCTTCCGATGAAACGACCAGAATTTTGGAACGTACCAGAGGTATGCATTCTCCCACTTCCCCAACTGTCATCTTTCTAACCGCGTCTCAATTATAGTGGATAGCGCATCACCCTGAAATCGACGAAGACGAGAGAAACTATGTCTTTCCTGAACACGACCTCTATCCTCAACTCGTCGAGGCCTATTTCACTCACGTCAACCCCTTTCACCCACTCCTTCATCAGCCGACTTTTGAAAAGCAAATCGCCGACGGATTACATCATAGAGATTCGATGTTCGCCAAGGTCTTCCTCCTAGTCTGTGCTCACGGTGCCCAACGCTGTGAAGACCCTCGCGTCTTCGCCGAGGGTACAACGTCAACGCGTTCTGCGGGGTGGAGGTGGTTTGAGCAGGTCAATATCTTCCGCAGAAACCTGTTCAACCGAGTACTGTTATACGAGCTCCAGATGCATGCGCTTTATGTGCTGTTCGCGAGCTCGAGTGAGATGCCACAGGGTGTGTGGGCCCAGATTGGTATGGCTTTGCGACTGTCCCAAGAGGTGGGCGGTCATAGGCGAAGGAGAAACGAGGATAGTGGGCTGCCGACAGCCGAAGATGAGCTCTGGAAGAGAGCATTTTGGTATGTTTACAGAATCGGGTCTGAACTATTGCTAATATGTCTGTTTCGCAGGGTGATTTTAAGCGTGGACCGTTGGATCAGTCAAAATTCGGGAAGGGCGTGTGGACTTCAGGACGAGGAGTGAGTTGTTTCGTCTGTCCATGAATAGCTCCGAGTTCGTGCCCTAACAATAATTCTAGCTTCGACCTTGACCTTCCACTAGAGGTGGACGACGAGTATTGGGAAACCGGCTTCGTTCAACCAGATGGACAGCCGTCTGCCATTGCCTACTTCAACTCCTATCTAAGCTTGATGGACATATTGGCGTATTCTATGAGACTAATTGTAAGTCTTAATGCCCTTAGTTCGAGCTTTTGTTTGACTTCAATCTCTAGTACTCGATAAAGCATCCAAAGTTTCCTCGAAAGGGTAGTGAAAGGTCGGAACAAGAGATTATTGCTGAGCTCGACGCTGCGATGAACAAGTGGATGGATTCTGTTCCCGAACATCGTAAGTCTCAAATCACCCAATTCTGTATCTGCACATTATTGAATTTCCGCCCCAGTCCGGTGGAATACCGAGCACAAGTCCGATCTCTTCAGGAAACAATCCTCCGCATTGCACGCAACTTACTACTATCTTCAAACATTCATCCATCGTCCATTCATTCCGTCACCTCGAAATCCAACTCCCGGAGCATTTCCTTCCTTGGCTATCTGCACAAATGCTGCGCGGTCGTGTTGCCATGTGCTGGAAAGCTTCCATAAGCTCAGTCCCCTCCCACATCAACCGTTCCAGGCGAGTGTTCCTCTGCTCCATCCAGGAAGTTCTGAGGCTCATGATGCGTTAGACCATAGCATTCACAGCAGCTGTGATTTTACTCCTGAATATCTGGAGTGGAAAGCGAACCGGTTTCGCGCCTAACCCGCGCAGGGAAATGGAAGATGTTCAGCGGTGTATGGATATGTTGAGAGCATCCGAGAGGCGGTGAGTAGCCATGTACAGCCGTCAGAAGGGCTTTCATTTACCAGTTTCGGTAACAGGTGGGCAGCGGCAGGAAGGTTCTTGTGAGTGTCTGTATCTCGCTGTATCGATCTCATTGTTGTATTCATCACGCCTGTGGCAGGGACCTATTGACAGAGTTGGCATCTGCCGGAGATTTGGGAGGCGCGTTCCATCAAAGCGAGGCCAAATCTAGGAAACGATCTCGCTCTGACTCTGAGGCTGAAGACACCGATAATTCAGCATCGTCTGGCATCCCAACCACGCCTGCTGTGGTCCCTGAGACGCAACGACACATTGCAGGAACACGTCGAGTGTCTCTTAGCCAGGCTAACAGCCCCGTTACCCCGGTCGAGCCACCGATAAACTTCCTCTTGCCAATGTATAGCAACGATCTCGGTCGGTTACCAGTGTACGGCCAATTCAATTTCGCGGATACGGCAAACGTCAACGCGTTTTTGGGCGAACAGTTGGGTCAGATTCATACATCGATACCAACGAAAACATCGAATTCGTATCATTTCGATCAGCCGCCGCCTAACCCGGCAAGTTTGCTCTCTCTAGTCGGGGAGCCAGGCGCAGAACTGTTCCCCTCGCAGAGTTATACACTGGACTCGTTGCTCAAGGACGCTGCCTTCAACTCCCCGATGCCGCCGATGGCTTCAACGAGTAACCTTGCGGGAGCGGCGGGGATAATCCGACCTCCGCTCACGGCTGCAGATCTCGCTACGCTGTTTGCGCAGTGCTCGACCGATTTCAGCGCCTTCACCCAGCATCTAGGCGCCTTTGGACCTCACCAGCCAATGATCGATTTGGAAATGATGAAAATGTGGAATACGGCACCGTCCAGTTTACAGTAAGTGTTTGTGTTGAACCTTAATCCATCGGACGTGTTTTGATTGCTTCTTCAAGGTTGGATGAATGGGGCACGTTTATCTCCAATGTCGGGCAGTTAACGCATGCATCGAAGCCTAGCTCGTCGTCCCAACCACCGAACTAATTTCGGTCTCCCACGTTGCACTCTCGAACAACTTTTTGGTGGCTCTTCGGTAACATGGCCAATGTATTGCTAGGATTTTTATATCTCACGATTATCCGCTGCTTGTAGGCTGAACATTTTAAACTAGTATGCTTATCCATTTTTATATTATCATTTTTCTACGTATGTACTTGTCTCTGAGTGTCGACGTCGGAGTGGAACGAGCGGGCACAATGGTTCCTTGAAGAATTCCATCGGCCTTTTGTTAGGTCCTGTGTCTCGACGGCCTATGTATCTATAAGGACAAGAGTAATAAACTTACCCAGATCTTAAACTCCACCCCTAATGTCCGCTCGCTGGCGCTACAGACTACAGCGGGTTTCCCGGAGATCTCAGCTCAGTGTACACGCTCAGCCTGTCGTTCCCCTGCTCGAAGAGCTCACCCTTGACCAGAGAGTGATCACGTCAGATTATGCCTACAGCCTTTATCCAACATGCTTTATCGACTGCGTGAAAGCTCGATGGAGCAAGATGACCACCAAGACAGTGGAAGCTCAGCTCACGAAGGCTTCACTGTTTCTTGATTCCAGCCTCAACTTAGGCGGAGGTTTCGACTTCAAGTGACTATGCGGGCTACTCACAGGTCGCTGTATTGGTTCGATCCAGTGGGAAAAGCGACTACTCACTGTGATTAAATACTCTTTTACCTAGAGGATCGGTCTTGTATTATGGGTGCTGTTTAGAGTTACACCTTGGGAAGGAGACGCCTGAGAGAAGAGGATGGCCTATCAGAAATGGTGATTGTAGAGCGTGCCGTGTAGCCAAGAGCGACTCTGATAGCTCAGAAAACGATTCTCAAGACTATTGAGTTTGATACTACTTTTTAGCCAATACCTACCTTACTCGGTTACTGTTATAAAGTGCTCCAATGTTTGAGCGGGAATTGAGTTGATCGCTGAGTGTCACGGTCATTAGTTTCAGCTTTCCTTCAAGTTTCTCCTATTGTGATCACATATTATCGATACCAGGGATGTCTTTGGTATGTTTATATTTTCAATACAGAGCGTGATGCTGATTTTATGTGTCGACAGCCTGAACCGTTCCTTCCATTCGAACGAGCCGGCGGCCCACTTCCATGCTACTGCCATAATTGTAAACGCCGGTGTCAACGAACGCCGAGATCAGATCAAAATTTCTATTTCTCTCCACCACCTCTCGCTCTCGCAGAACCTCACGTTTTCTCCTCCCATGACCCGTATAACAAATTTTGGACGCAAAAGGACATACCTGGAAGCTGGATTTGCTGAGCCAGAGCCAAATCACTACCGCGACACTCCCACGAACTCAGACTCGCCAGCCCGAAAATGCCAACCTGCAGCCTCACCGAGTCCCAATGCAAAGCCCACCACTAGTGCTAGGGATCAAATTCATTCGCCTTCTCCAGATGCTCGAGATGGAGCGTCAGAATCAATAGCGGAGGTGAGGAAACACCGGAAAAGACATAGGTCGAAGAAAGGCAAGGGTCCACTTGGGATGTCGCAAGCTCTTGCGGGGAAGCGGGATGCCGAAGGATCTGAATCGAACACTGCTGGTCCCAGTGAACCTAAACGTAAGAAGCAGAAGCCAGAGAGACCGAGGTCTGACAGGCAAGCAAAGGGACAAGGTGGTGCACGGAGGGATCATGGCCCAGGTGCGTGAAATACTGGCGATCCTTCACCCAACAATTTTCTGAAATTTCGTTTCTCTCTAGTCGACCGGAGAGAAGAACGTAGAATAAAACGTATCAGCGAGAAATTGCAAGTGACTACGTGCTTTGCTTGTCGAGAGAAAGGACACGCTGCCAAAGATTGCCCAAAAGCCGCTGGGAGCTCGCAAGCCGCGGTCCGGGGAGACGACATCGGTATGGACGACCCGCAAGCGAACCCTCAAACTAAATCCGCACCTGTCGTTGGCATCTGCTACAGGTTCGTCTTCAGACTCTCTAATAATCTACACACTATTTGCTCAACCTAGTTCTTTGGTAGATGCGGCTCGTCGAAACACAACCTATCACGGTGCAAGAAACCCGCAAACCCAGAGAACCCTCTACCCTTCGCATCATGCTTCGTTTGTTCAGGCAAAGGGCACCTCGCAGGCTCGTGTTCCAAAAATCAAAATAAAGGTGTCTATCCTAACGGCGGGTGCTGTAAAATCTGCGGAGACACTACACATCTGGCGAAAGATTGTACAGTCAGGCGGAACGGTACGTCACTTCCAATGTTAATTTCCATGGGTGACGAATTGACAAATATTGATTTTTATTAGAAATAGCGGCCAAGGCTGCTGTGGGCACGGGTACAGGTGCAGGCGCAGACGAAGACGACTTTATGGTTCTAAAACGACAGACAAAGCTGGTGGAGAAAGAGGAAAACCAGGAGGATCGGTGGAAGGCCGTGGTGGATGCTTCGGCGAAAGCACCAGGCAGGCTAAGGGAGGATGGTGTCTCTGTGGCCTCTGTTGCCAGAAAGAAGGTCGTGGTATTTTAGATTGGATAGTAGTACTGTTGAAAACCACCCTCTTTCTCCGAGATAGCCGAGGTCGATTTGTGCGGAATCCATCTGAATGGCTGGCGGCGTGCTGCGAGGACGAAGCGACCTCACACGGCAGGGTTCACCCTGTCCAGCAATTCCTACAACTTCTTCCTTCGTGAACGTGCGCTATCTGCCTGGATGAGCTTCCAAAGGTCCGAGTCAGGGTATAGACCGTTTGGGACGAGGCCAACTGATGCTTCAACTGCTTGCAAGATCAAGGTGCCTTGTCCCGTCGTGCACTGAGTGAGACGAAGTCAGGTCGGAGTTCGACGTCAACGTATGGAGGTGCGCACATACTAAACGCTGATGATACAAATCCCAGCACTGGTCAATCCCCTAAAAGAACGTCGGGCAGCTAACGCGCGCATCGTAGCCTAGTTCGTTGTCCCTACCACCGAATCAATATGCACTGTCGGTCTCCTCCGTCATGGCCAATGTATTTGCTAGGATCTGTATATCTAGCGGTTATCCGCGGCTTGTAGGTTGAACATTTTAAATTAGTATGTTTATCTATTGTTGTATCATCGTTTTTCTACTTGTCGATGTCGGAGTGAACGGCACAATGATTGTGATCCGTTTTTAGATAGGAGGAGCCGTGGGACATGGGCATCTCCTTTCTCCCCACCACATTTTCAGATCCGTACATTGCGCCGGGGCGATTATTGCGATTTCGATGTCATCGGTATCCACCACATCCCTTGCGCCTGTAAGCGAATGGCTGACTTTGTCCATAGAATGGAGCTTCCCTTCCCGAACACATTCGCAAAGTTGTCTGGGCGAACGAACCCCTGCCTCAATCGGAGGTGGCAAACGTGAAGAAATGCCTCGAAGAACGAATACCTCTTCTCATGCAATGCGACAAGGAAGTGAAGAATCTGACGGAACAGCTTCAGGCAAAGCGCCAGCAACTTACGCAACTAGTGGAAGACGTCCAGGCATGCAATCGGATCCTCAAGCTGTCGAAGAAAACATCCATCCTTATGGTCCCGACCGAAGTTCTCCAAACTATCTTTCACTACTCCCTCCCCCCTACCCTGTCGCCCTGCCATCTACACCCAACAACCTACTTCAATACCCCACCTATCTCGCTCCTTCAGGTTTGTAAAAGATGGAGAACAGCAGCATTCGAAATGCCTTCGCTTTGGACGTTTTTCTCGGTCTACGTCCCTATCTCCTGGCCAGGGAACTTTCGGAAAGAAAGATGTGAAGGGTTTTACGACGCTGTGAAGCACTATTTCCAGCGGTCCGGAAGCCTTCCAAAGTCCCTCAACTTCGGCATGTCACTCCAAAATTGTGAAGACAGCCAGTTCATCCTCAAATATAGCCACATTTTCGGCGCGATCTTTACTCAAGATGTCGAAATCAAGAACCTTTCTCTGGGTTCGGACAATATCTATCACTTTTTATCGAAATTCGACTCCCTCCGGGCGAGGAACCCTCCTTTGTTCAAGCCAAGTATCCTGGAATGTGTCGAATCCTTGGTTATCTACTCCACGGCGCTGTCCGTGAGCCAAGGCACCATCGACTTAAGCGGTATAGCCGCAATTCATCCAAGCCACTTCACCTCACTACGCCGCCTTTCTTTTCACCCGGGACTAGGGACCACTTCAAATCTGACCCTGCCTTTACCCTGGAATAATTTGACTCACGTCGCCATTGCATCCTGGATTGCATATCCATCGTGGTTGGATCTCTTTGCCAAGCTGACGGCGTTGCAGGAAGGCATATTCTACATACAAAGGGATGAGGCCAGGTGGAACTCAACCGATGACGGATACGAAGCTCGGCTTCCTCACCTCGCAAACCTTTCGTTGGTTGCCAATTGCGATCCATTCACGTCTCCAATTTCTTTCGGATACTGTTCACTCCCTTCACTCAAGCATCTTCAACTCGGCGCACATTGTGAACCTAATCTGAATGCGAACAATATGGGCTTCGAGATCGAGGCATTCGATCTCAGTGGCCTTGAAGATGCACTGAGAAATCTCACCACTCTCTCCTTATGCCGCCTGTCCTGGCAACTTCAAGAAACACATCTTGCAGGAATTCTTGCCCTTGCGCCCAACGTTCAGTCGCTGACGCTAGGCGTCGACACAAATTACGACTCACTCTTTGATGGCCTCTCCCGTAAAACCCCAGTGCTTGTACCCCTTCTTGAAGAGCTCACTATCAACTGCGCTTCTTTCCAGTACGACTCACTGATCTGGGAAGTGTCGGGCGCCCAACCCTCCTCCTCCTTCGACTTCTCAGACCAGCTCATCAACATGGTGAAAGCCCGACGTAATCAGTGGGTTGCTATCGGGGTCTCGCAGTTGAAAAAATTATCATTGTTTCTTGAGAGAGAGTATGAGGGGGTGTTGAATATGGTCGAAGAAGGGCTGACGGTGGAGGTTGAGAGGGGACTGGACTTGGCTGTAGGTGCTATCCAGTCGCCTCAGGGTTGGAGCAATATGTTTCCAAGAAAGATCACGCACTGGCACGAAGGACTGATGATACGGCGGAATCTGGACTCGTATTGTTCCAGTTGTTTAGAATCGGACAATTTTGGGCGGTTCCTGAAGTAGAGCGGAAGGGGAGTCATTGATAATTCTGGTGCGGACGATGACTCAGACCACGGTGGTCAAGTATGGAATGGCTCATGGCAAAGGCTCCAGTAACTCTTGACGACTGATCCTGTTCAAGTTATTCACGGTTCTCAATGTATGTTTACGTTGCACAGTATTCTCGTCGAAAGGAATGGACTGTAACACTGTTTTTGATCCGTTCAAGTCAGCTCCGACCTGGTGACCAGCCTGAGGCTGAGGCTGCCGCTGTCGCCACATTTCACTTTCTCTTCCTTCTCAAATCTGCATGTCAACTTCGGCTAAGGCACTGACTGAATGTCTCCAGTATGTACNTTTTTTTATCTATGGCTGATAAAGTTGGAATTTTAGTCTATCTTCTTCCACCCCTTTCTTGCAAACAGTGCAAATGCTCATTCGGTCGAATGAGCCTCTTACTCAACCGCACAGGGCATCGGTAAAACAGCAACAGATTGCGCAGGGAAAAGGCGACATATGGGCTTACAAGCGGATCCTTCGACTGGGGAATCAAGCATTCATTCGCGTGATTCCACCATGAAATTTACGAATGATCTTTCGCCATACCCCTGGTCCAGCCCTCAAGTGCCAAACGAACTTTTCGGGCCCTAGGTTTTTTCTTTAAAGGCCGAGCCACCCTTGGGTGTGGCAGGGTCGATATCTTTTGCAGAAACTTGGTCAACCGCGTCCTGTTATACGAGCTCAAAATGCACGCGCTTTATGTGCTGTTTTCAAGCTTGAGCTCGACGCCGCAGTGTGTGCGAGCGTTGATTGGTACGACTTTGCGATTGTCCCGGGAGGTGGGCGGTCATAGGCGAAGGAGAGACAAGGGTAGTGGGCTGCCTGCAGCCAAGGAAGAGCTCTGGATGAGAGCATTTTGGTGCGTTTGCAAAATTAGGTCTGGATTCTTGCTAACGTACCTGTTTCTCATGGTGATTTTGAGCGTGGACCGTTGGATCGGTCAAAATTCAGGGAGAGCGCGTGGACTTCAGGACGACAAGGAGTAAGCTGTTTCCTCTGTTCATGAATAGCTTGCACCCTGACAACAATTCCAGCTTCAACCTTAACCTTCTACTAGAGGCAGACGACGAGGATTGGGAAATCGGCCTCGTTCAACCAGACCGACAGCCGTCGGTCATTGCCTACTCCAACTCCTATCCAAGCTTGATGCACATTTGGCGTATGCCATGTCAATGAGGCTAATTGTAAGTCTTAGTGCCCTTAATTTGAGCTTCGGCTAACTTCAATCCCTAGTACTCGATCAAAAATCCCAAGTTTCCCCGAAATGGTAGTGAATGGTCGAACCGAGAAATTATTGGTGAGCTAGACGCTGCAATGAATAAGTGGAGGGATTCTTTTCCCGAAAATTGACAGTCTCAAGTTCCCCCGTCCTGTATCCGCACATTTTGAAATTTTCACTCCCAGCCTGATGGAATACCGAGTCAGGAAATAATTTGAATTGAACGCTGCTGGTCTCAGCAAGCCTAGACGGAGGGGGTAGAGTGACCAAGGTCGGACGGGCAAACGAAGGGAAAATGTGGCGCGCGGAGAGATCATGGCTCAGGTGAATGAAATACTAGTGATCCTTCGCTCAACAGTTTTCTGAAATTTTGTTTCTCTCTAGTAGTCGACCGGAGAGGACAACGTAGAGTGCAACGTATCAACAAGAAATTACCAGTGACTACATGCTTTGCTTGTTGAGAGAAGGGACACGCCGCGAAGATTTGCCCAAAAGCCACTGGAAGCTCGCAAGCAGCATTCCGGGGAGACGACATCGGTATGACCCAAGACCATTTCAATTTCCATGGGTGACGAATTGACAAATATTTATTTCTATTAGAAATAGCGGCCAAGGCTGCTTTGGGTATGGGTACAGGCGCAGGGGCAGACGAAGACGATTTTATGGTTCTAAAACGACGGACAAAGCTGGTGGAGAAAGAGGAAAACCAGGAGGATCGGTGGAAGGCCGTGGTGGATGCTTCGGCGAAAGCACCAGGCAGGCTAAGGGAGGATGCTGTCTCTGTGGCCTCTGTTGCCAGAAAGAAGGTCGTGGAATTTTAGATTAGATAGTAATACCGTTAAAAACCATCCTCTTCCTTTGAGATAGCCGAGGTCGGTTTGCGCGGAATCCCCATCTGAATGGCTGGCGCCGGGCTGCGAGGACGAAGCGACCTCACATGACAGGGCTCACCCTGTCCAGCAATTCCTAAAACTTCTTCCTTCGCGAACGCGCGCTATCTGCCTGGATGAGCTTCCAAAGATCCGAATCAGGGTGTAAACCGTCTTGGACGAGGCCAGCCAAGTGCTTCAACCGCTTGTAAGATCATAGGTGCCTTGTCCCGTCGTACACTAAGTGAAACAAAGTCAGGTCGGCATTCGATATCAACATATGGATGTGCGCACATACTAAACACTGATGATACAAATCCGAGCACTGGTTGATCCCCTGAAAGAACGTGATAGGCCACGAATCGTGCCACAGGGCAGAAGCGATCGTCCCAAAGAAATGCTGCTCGACAGATTTTGGGATAGTGTCCCGTACGAGTTCCGTTTTGAAGGACCAGTTTTCACCNAAAAAGTCCGCCAAACCTTTATGGTAAAACGAATTCCGCACACCGATCCCGGAACTCATCGCTGTCGATGTCGGTTCAACCAAATAACCAGTCCATCAACGCCGTATCGCACGTCCCCGTTCGAATTCCAATACAACTTCGATTGACGAGGGCGTCTTAAATTCGTGTCCTTTGTGATGCAGGACCGAATAGAGGATGCTCTTGAGTTATAGTATGTCGACGTTTGGTGGGTGTAGGATCTTCATGTAGAGGGCGTCGAGGCTGTCATTAATGGTAACGGCGGTGTCCATGGCCCCTGGACGCAATCGAGGATGTGTCTGAGTTCGACGCCAGGGTTGCGGCACAGATTGTCGAGGTGCTTGATAACAGCTGCGACGCAGACAAATTATCTGGACGCTTGAGAGACTAGCATGTCACCGCCTTCAGGTAGCGGTCAGCCAGAAGGAAAATGAATGGGGAGGGCGGATGGGTAGCACTAAGCAAGCCTTCAAGTTGCAGATCGGTTTGAAGATGCAAATGGAGATCACATCCGTTTGGTACGTCTCCAGGCGTATAATGCGAGGGATGTAGGAAAGAGGTGAGGAGGAGAACATAGTTCGGACAGTATGTTCAGGATGGTTGGCAATGACGAAGCGAAATGGAAAGTGGGGATAAGTAGTCGGTGTGCAAGGCGGTGGATGTGAGCTTGCTCCTTTTCTTCAACGCACTCGTCAAGTCCATTGATCCTCGTCGCTGCGAAGCTCTCAGAGGGCCGAAGACGAAGGCTTTCATATGCGCCTCTATGCGTCTAGTACAATTCCTTAGGGGCAGAAGATTTCGAGGGCAAGAGTAATGAACTTGCCCGGATCCTACACACCACCTCTAGTGTCTGCTCCGTCACTGTTTCTCGATTCCAGGTTCAAGAGGCTCAAAGGAGGTGGAGGAAGGTTTCGACTTCAGGCGACTGCGCTGGTTCGAAAAAAGCGATTACCGACTGTGATGAAGGACTCGTTTTACCCATAGGATCTGTCCCGAATTATGGGTGATATTTGGAGTGTGGAGTGTGCTTGGTGTAGAGTGCGTCCGTGAGCGCACTGTTTGGTAGCTCAGGAAGCGACACCAATTTGGCCGGGAGTTGATCGGAATCCCTGAGCGTCCGGCTCCGACCTTACTATCGTTATCACACACTGTTGATCGCGAGGATGTCCCTCTTGTCAACACAGAGCGAGATGCTGATTCTATTTGTCAATAGCACGACCCGCTCCTTCTCTCCGAGACCATTCTTGACTATTCGAATGAGCTTTGGGGATGTGCCCCGCGGAGCGTCTGCGGCCCACTTCCCACATGTTGCTGCCACACCCCTGAAGCGGGACACACTCAAATGGATCCCAAAAACGACGGTTGTAGTGGGCGTACAATTATCGGCCAGTACGCTTGCGGGTCTTGAGGCTGTGTCCCCCAGTTTGAGCGTTTTGACTTTGTTTGGACAGGAAGTCGAGCCTCGTGGTCACTGCATTTCCTGTGCTCACCCACCTCTGCAATCGACCACCAACACTTCGCACTGACCCAATGTCTGCTGAACGTTCTTCGAGGCCTCGAAAAGGTGACCTCCTTCGCCAGTTTCGGCTTGGCAGCAACTCGCCCTCCAATGCCTCGGTCTCTAGCGCAAATGAAGGAGATGGCGCTTCAACCCCTCCAGGTCCCTTATCGTCAACGCCGCCTGCCGGGCAAGGCCCTAAGGGCAACCTCAAACCGCGCAAGCGAGATCGATTATTCAATTTATTCAAGAGATCCAACTCCGAACATCCTCCCAATCCGAAGCCCTTCAAACGGAGCACCATCGAGAAAGATTTTGCGGTGCTGTCAACATCGTACCTGATGGAGGATTGTCAAAGCCTGAAGGAGCTCATCCTCGCGATTATTGCTCTCAGCGCGAAATGCAAGAACGAAAAGGTGAATTTTCAATGTCGACCGCTTACAAGGCTGCTTCCTAATCATCCGTTCCAGAGCTCCTTACTCGTCGGCAAATGCGCCAATTTCTGCGTTCTTTTGATCCAATATCTCGAGGAAAACCCTTCTAGTGCAGTCAATGCGGTGGATGGCTTTCTTAGGTACGTCAAACTATATACAAATTTATCTAGTATCTACCTCCTGACGCCTTGCATTAGGGCCGTCAGGGACCTTGATTCCTTCGACTACAACACTGAAGAGTGGCTAACGAATGCGGAGGAGCACGTGAACGAGTCTATCACAAGTATTACGGTGCGTTCGGGGCTTGCATTGGATTCCAATCTTGACGCTAACACCGACCTAGGCTTCTCACCCTTCATTGAAGGATATCAAAAAGAGGGCGTGTCGAGGACTCCCCGGAGCTGTTGTTTCCGCTCTTGATATTGGTATTCCTGTGATCACCGTTCTGAAGGACGCGGTCGAGATAGCCGGTGCGGTGCCTTTCCTAAAGCCTGTTCTCGCTGCTGTCCTCGTCATATCTCAAGCAGCAAGGGTATGTCCCGAATGTCTTTTGTGGTCGTAGCCAACATTGAGATCGTGATCCTCTTCTAGCAAACTCAATCCAACTTCAACGAGATGCTGTCCCTCTCCGGTACCGCAGGAGAGTTTGCGTTAACCATCGTTGAGCGGTGTTCCACCCTCCGAGAATTACCCCCGAATTTGGACGATGCAGTCAAGAAGTTGGAGAGGTACGTGTATTGAACATTTGGTGATCGCGGTATGGAGGTTGGACTCATATTTGTCTTGAAGTCGTCTGGGCATCATTGCTTCACGGTGCCAAGAGATGAGCCAGAAGAGTTTCATCTCTTGCTTCTTTCAGACCGCGGCCTTCAAGGAGGAACTGGATGAACTTAGACGAAGCCTGGATATCGCAATCAAAGAATTCCAGGTGATTATCCCTTCGATATGTTCAGCGCGCATAGACCTAATCACCGTCATACTCAGAGCGTCACCTTGATCGATATTCAAGATGCATTGCAGCAAATTGCCGACATGCTGAATCGCACCGCCAGCAACGTTGGTACGTTTCTCAGTTAACTTGATAGACGAAGAAAGGGCTGAAGACCAACACAGAATCGGGGAGACTGAAGGAGCTTCCGACGCACCCTGACATGAGTGGGAAGCCGGACGAGTACCTAGTTGAAAGCCGGACACCGAACGTTAAGGAGATCTGCAAGTGGATTGCAGGCTCAAGCGAACTCATCCTCTGCATCCACGGCACAGCCGGCGTGGGCAAGTCTACTCTTGCAATTCATCTCTCAAAGGAGCTTCGGGCAGCTGGTCGGTTAGCAGGCTCCGTCTTCCTTGGGACCTTTCCAACAGACACGTCCGGGCCTGAGACAATCATCAAGATGGCGGCTCATGAAATCGGTCGAATCCATCCTCGGGCAAGACCCAAGATTTTGGTAGCAATGGAAGAGTGCCACGGAACCTCGCTCGAAACACATCTCCAGAAATACATCCTCGAACCCCTTCAATCACTCAACCATCCACACCCCTTCGTCATCGTCATAGATGCCCTCGATGAATGGCGGGATCATCCCACCTTTGTCCCAGCACTCGCATATCTCAACTCGAATGTTTCCGTGGTGAAATTCATCGTCACCAGTCGCTTGAATCCAGTCGCTTCCCGCCTCCCCGGTATCGACACGGTCTTGGTGCGCACATACCACCTTCTCCCTGTCTCGACGGAGGTGATCAAGGCGTATTTCGAGAAGCACCTCAAGTCTGTTCCATGGGTAGACGGGCGGATGGCAAGTCCCAGAGACATTAACCAGCTCGCAGAGCTTTCGGGCGGTCTCCCGGTGTGGGCGGCAACTGTGATCTCGTTGTTATTGCACCGACTCAGCGCCTCGCCGCCGCACGAGATCCTCGCGGAGATTGTTGGAAGCCAGCGTCAAGTTGGTGGTAGTGATAGGCTTGGCGGGTTGTACCAAGATGCGCTTGAGCGTCTGTTCACCACCCCGGACACCCAAAAGCATTTCCGACAATTCTTCGGGGCAACTACCGTCCTTCAAGCACCGCTCTCCCTTTCTGACTTCTCATTGCTTGCTGGGATGCGCCCCCACCTCACAAACCCAATTCAATTTGATCTGTCTGCCCTCCAGACCCGCACGCCCCCTTCAGGGCCAGGGAAGATGGTATACCCAGCACCAGTCCTTTTTCACCTGTCGTTTGTGGACTTTGTCCAGGCCACAACAACAGAAACGGCATTCGCCATTTCCACCTATGATTCACACTCTGCGATGGGCTTGACTTGCCTCGAGCAAGTGGTCCGTCTGTTGTCTTCCTCCCTGCACCACACCTCCCCACTGCGTGCTGTCCAGCATTATGCAGTGAAGTACTGGCTTTACCATGTGTCAAATGGCACTCCACAGTCATATGATCAATGGTCACGGTCAAAACATTGCTTGATACTGCAGACTATGCCAGCCAGACAATGGGCAGCATTATTCCTGAAGAGCTTAATGCCCACAGAGGCTGATTCAATGATGGAGAATGTCAGTGTTGAGGGTGGGATGGTACCAATTCTGAAAGGGCTGGCCAATTGTCTGGGTGAAAGTGGTGGAGATCACTGGGGATTTCAGGTTGCTTGTTTGGAGGTTGCTGTACGGATTGATGATGGTGATGCAGAGGCATGGTCAAAGCTAGGGAAGTGCTATGATGCAAGAGGTGAGATGACAGGCAACCTCCAAATGCATGAGAAGGCTGTGGTGGCCTTTCAACATGCCTTGCATCTCCAGCCAGACCCACACCCCAATTGTGCAGAAACCCTTCAAAGGGTTGCTGGTGCACTCTGGTCATGTTACCGACGGAATGGAAATGGAAATATTCTCAGTGAAGCCATTTTGCATTCCCGTAAAGCCCTTGAACTCTGTCTACCACCCCACCCAAATCGTGACAGATGTCTCAACCACCTTGCCACTGGTCTCCAATCTCTTTATGAGTGCAATGGGGACATTGATGCATTGAACGAGGCCATTTCACTGCATCATGAAGCACTTGGACTCCGCCCTGCACCCCACCCAGATCGCTCCAGCTCACTCAACAACCTTGCYRMWGGTCTCCRATCTCTTTATTGGTGCAATGGGGACATTGATGCATTGAATGAGGCCATTTCACTGCATCGTGAAGCACTTGGACTCCGCCCTGCACCCCACCCAAATCGCTCCAGCTCACTCAACAACCTTGCCAATGTGCTCCTCCTCCAATTTGAGTGTAATGGAGTTGTAGAGGTTCTTGATGAAGCAATATCATTTCGTCGTGAACTGCTGAGCCTCCATCCTCCTGGACATAGCTACAGGGCATATGAAGTCAGCTCACTGCTGGAACTTCTTGAAAAGCGACACAAAGCTACTGGAGACAACCAAAATCAATCTGAAATTGAAGACTTGAAGGCAGAACTGGAAGCTTTGGATGATGAATCAGAGGACACAGACAGTTCACTGGTAGAGGACCAAGACTTGGACTAGGAACACAAATGTTGCTATCAGTCACAATGAATGATGTACTTAATATTTTATTGGGCCAAATACCATTGTTCAGACATCCCGGCTGTAGACTCCATAATCATCTAAAATTGTAGCAGTGCCATCAGTTCAGAGAGAGAACACTTTTTGATTTAGTAAGACACCATTGAGCTCCAACTGATTGGCAAAGCAGGTGCTCAAGTGAGTGAGCTATATGCATAGCATGTCACAGGAGCACTGGCCACAAATGAACAAAGAGTGACTGGAAGTTGGGAGATGTGCAAGATAAAAGGCTTACATTGCGAACAAGACACATGTTGGTGTCGACAAATGAGATGAGATCAAAATTTCTGTTTTTACATTACCACCTGTTTTTCTTGCAGAACATCATCTCTTCTCCCATAATGGCTTGCATAACAGATTTTAGACACAGAACAACATACCTAGAAGCTGGCTTTGCTGAACCAGAGTTAAATCACCCTCAGCACTACCACAAAGGAAATGCATCAGTCGAAGAATGCCAAGGGTTCACTTGGAATATTGCAAGCACTAGCAGGGAAGCAGGATGCTGAACCCCCCGTATTNGAAAACTACTGGTCCCAGCGAGCCTAAGCAGAGGAAACAGAAGCTAGAGAGACTGAGGTCAGACAGACAAGCAAATNAAAAAAGGTGGTGCTTGGAGATTTCCAGGCCCAAGTGAGTGAATACTTGCTGTTTTCGTTCAATATCCGGTTCTCCAAATCTTTCAATGGTTTTCCTAGTTGACTGGAAAGAAGGAAACGTATAAACAAGAAATTACAAATAACTATATGTTTAGCTTGTCGAGAAAAGGGTCATGCTGCAAAGGATTGCCCAAAGCCCCTGTTACCAAAAACATGTCTTAGATAACGTCAAGCCATCCATCCCCTTCAAGGATATATAGCTGAGGTCGACTTGCGCAGAATTCCCTTCCAAATGGCTGGCCGCGTGCTGCGAGCACGGAGCAGCCTCACACACTCGGGTTCACCCTGTCTAGCAATTCCTCCAACTTCCTCCTCCGAGAACGCGCGCTATCTGCCCGGATGAGCTTCCAAAAGTCCGAGTCGGGGTATAGACCGTCTTGGACGAGGTCAGCTAGGTGCTTCAATCGCTTGCAAGATCGTAAGCAGCCCTGCCCTGTTGTGCACTAATTGAGAAACAGTCAGGTCGGCATTCGATATCGACATACGGAGCCTTGCACATACGTACCAAACACTGATGATACAGATCCGAGCACTGGTCGATCCCCCAGAAGAACGTGATAGACCACGAATCGTGCCACTGCGCAGAGGCGACAGTCCCAAAGAAGTGCTGCTCGACGAATTTTGGGAGAGTGTCGCGGACGAATTCGGTTTCGAATAGGGACCAGTTTTCCACCAGAATTGCGTGGTGGAATGCAGATGCTGGGTATACGGCGTTGTCTGCAGCATTGGCAACGGGATCCTTGGTCGGAATAGAGCTGTTGTTGGTCATAGGGCCAGAGTCGTTGTCATCACCGCCATTGCCATTACCGTCAATGTGCAATGCCAGTCGATAATACGCCATCGCCAACATCAAATGCGTCTCGTCCCTACTCTGGTACAGATCCCCAGCCCTCCCGGGTGACATTAAGAAATCCGCCAAACTCTTGTGATGAAACGAAATCGGCACATCGATCCTCGTCGACGTCGGTTCGACAGCTACGACCGAGTGCAGATCCATCAACGCCATATCGCACGTCCCTGGTTCGAATCCCAATACAGCATCGATAGACGAGGGGGTTTTGAATTCGTGTCCCTTATTATGCAGGATCGCGTGGAGGATGCTTTTGAGTAACGGTATGTCGATATTTGGTCGGTGTAGAATCTTCATATAGAGGGCGTCGAGTTCGGAGAACGGGTTATCGTTGACGGTAATGGCGGTATTCGTGCCCCCTGGGTGCAGGTCGAGGATGTGTCTGAGTTCGACAACGGGGTTCCGGCGCGGATTGGCGAGGTGCTTGACGACTGTCGCAACGTAGACGAACTGCCCAGAGGCCTTGGAGACCAGCATGTCACCATCTTCGGTCAATGGCCAGCCAGCTGGGAGGGACGTGGATGCTGGATGGGTGGTTCGAAGACGGGCGAATTCGGTTTGGAGATATAAATGAATATCACGATCCGCTTCGTACGTCTCCAGGCGTATAATGCGAGAGATGTCGGAAAGAGGTGGAGAGGAGAACATGGTGCGGATGGTGTATTCAGGACGGCTGGCGATGACGAAGCGGAATGGAAAGTGGGGATGGGTAGCCATTTCGTGTACGAGGCGGAGGATGTGAGCTTGCTCTTTTTCTTCGACGCACTCGTCGAGTCCATCGATCAGTATTATTCTGTGGGTCTGCGGCGACTTGGACTTGAGGCTCCGAAAGAGCGCTTTCAGGCCGGATGCTGATCTTCGCCGCTGTGAAGCTTCCAGAGGGCCAAAGATGAGGGCTTTCATCTGCGTCTCTAAAGACTTTTGCAGTATCGTTGGATCCTTCTTCACTGCTTCCACAAGGAAAGGAGTAATCTGGGGTATGGACTGCGTCAACTGAGCAGCCAATGTGATGATGAACCGGCCTTCGGTTCTCGTATCGGAATAGCAGGTGGAGAAGAAGACGCAGGCAGCAAAGAGGTCCTCTGCTTTGCACAGCTCTACGATCCGGCGCAGAATGCAAGTTTTGCCCCCACCTGCAGGCCCCGAAAGCCATAGGATAGACACGGAATCTGGACGACTGCCGCGTGCCCAGGTCATAAGATCGTTGGTGACCGACTGCCTTGTCGATGGATGGCAAGTTGGAGCATAGGATGCATAGGCAGACTCTGTGGTGGCGTTGATGGCGCTGCCTTTCAACAGGGTTCGCAATGCGTCTAGCACAATTCTTCAATACTTGTACAGAAGACCTCGAGAGCCGTTCTCACCATTTTCATCTGGTAGCTCGTAGTAAGTAGCGGCATTGATGAACTGAGCATCGCCAATGGTAAAATGGCTGGCGTGCGCGAAAGCCATGGCTTAGCAGGGGGCAGCCGCAGCAAGGAAGCTCCTGAAATAGATCCAGCGTTTTATAGAAATGAGATTCCCAACAAGGCTTTATTGAAAGCTTATCAACCCGCTCCAGACATCACACATACCGTGTCGGACAGCAGACCCGGGACCAAGAGCCCCTTCCCTTCAGGATTCCAAGTTGGGTGGGTAGACTGCGCTCTGGCAGGGCTTCGAAATGATCTTCTGCCTATATCATTGTTGAAGACATTCAAACGAAGCCGCACAGATTATAATTGAGAATTAGGAAGCCGTGCATCGCGGTGTGATGGTTCCAGAAAGAGTTGCTGCACGACGGTCTGTCATCATCGGTCGCGACCTTGGCCGCGGCACCATTCGCCCGTTTCGGTTCCCCACGCTCCTCCTCCTCCTCCTACCATCATCCTCTTCTCTGCTCAGGTGGTACGACAACCGCTCAACGTTCAACAACCATGAATCACGGCGACCATGGACACGGAGGGCACAATATGGCTGCATTGCCCAGGTGCTCGATGCACATGCTCTGGTAAGTCAAGCGCCCCGGCTATATGACTGCTATCCTCTTCGTCTCGCCTTGCATTCCGTATCTAAGCATATAGGGCTTCATCTCATTTCGCTTACTCCCGATGCAATGCGGCACTACTACAGGAACACCCAGATTGAAGGAACCTGCATCATCTTCCGGAGCTGGTACATCTCTTCCAAATCTGTATTCATAGGTTCATGCATCGCCATCGTCCTCCTCTGCGTCTTCCACGAATGGCTCCGCGTCTTCCAGCGAAAGGTCGACTACCGTGTCGCACTGGCACTCCAAAAGGCCAACGGCGGTCCTGGTTCCTCCGGAAGGCGGTCCCCGAGCCCTAATAGGAGTGGCAGAAGCAGTCCTGAAGGTAATCTCGAGGATGCTGGATTGTTGTCCGGGAGGAGGTTGCTGAATACTTATTTGACAGGGTGAGTAACACATGTACTTGTGCTATAATAGCGAGCCATTCGCTGAATCCGTCGAAAAGGGTTCCTGTCCCTCAAACCTCTCGAATTCTCCGAGCGTCGATTTACGGAGCGACGGTGTTCATCTCGTTCTTCCTCATGCTGGTCTTTATGACCTATAACGTGCGTTCCTCCACCTTCATCCTACTTTTGAGATGCTCAGACAGTCGTTGGTACAGGCATACCTCATTGCGGCTACTGTGTTCGGTGCTGCGCTCGGCCACTACATCTTCGGGGCGACTATGAATCCAGACACCATCTTGTCGGACGGTAGTCAAGGAAAGGGAATGGCGTGCCACTAGGGCATCTGCTGTGTCTCTGGTGTAGTATAACAAATGCATCTAGCCACCTCTGCGGTCATCGTCATACACCCCTCAGTTACTCATGTAATATTAACTCTGGTCGCTTGCTTGCTATCTATTTCTCAATGTATGGGTTTCAGGAATTGCTATTGGCGTTGCTAGAAGTACAGTCGTTCATCAACTATTCATGCTAGAATTATGAAGACTTCATCTCGGTATCCTCGTCCTTCTTTGTCAAACCCTCGCTCAGCAAGAGAGCATCGATCTCGTGTGGTCGGTAGATCTTGGCCTTGGGTGTCTTTGTCGTTGGGTCCAGCGTGAGGACAGCAAATTCCACTAGAGCATCATCAGCATCGAAATCGAGATGAAGAAGAATTCCAGAAGGAATAAGGATAGGTTGGGATAAGGAGTGGGACAGAGTACGAACGTTTTTCGCTGTTCAAAGTCGTACTATCCATAGTCTTGCTCATCGTTCTGAGAACTAAACCAATGGCGTCCTTCACCAAGATATCGTCCTTGTATTCTTGCTTCAAGAGACTCTGGGCTGTACCGCTGTTGGCGCCGATGCAGGTTGCCTTCCAGCCGGAGTAGTTTCCTGACGGATCAGAGTGGTAGAGCTGGAATTCGTAGTGTGGGTCGTAGCCGGCGTAAAGGATCGAGACACCGAATGGTCGGAGACCTGATAGTTAAGCGGTTAGAATAATGAGCAATGGAAGGCGAGGAAAAAGTGGGGATAACGCACCTCCGTACTGCGTATACCCCTGCTTCAGATCGCATAATCTCTGAGCGAGCAACTCGACAGGGATATCTTCGTTGTAGGTCAAGAGATGGCGTTGAGCGGCAGAGCGACAGAAATTGACTAGAGAGTTGGCATCTGCAGTCAATCCTGCAACGCCTCCAATTACATTTCTACATCCCAAGAAAAAGTTCGGTCAGTTTCAGGGTAGTGTTATATCGAGATTAAAGAGGAACCGCGACGCACGTATTCAACAAGAAGATCTTCTCGCCGCTTCCTCCGTAGCCACCCTGCGTCGAAGCTGAGAGATCGAGCAGCTTTCCGGTGACTTTCTTCTCTGCTGCGAGGACTACACCGTCCTTTGCTAGTACGCCAAGTACGGTACCGGCATGCGAGATGGCCTCCATGGCATATTCGACTGGGGGGTATGTTCGTCATGGCTCGAGATATATGGTGGGNTTTTTTAAGCTCACTTTGGTATAGACGACCTGTTAAATCATCGTTATTTCTCCGATCTCGAGGTAAAAATGCGACGACGTACCTTCAGGCGAGAAGATCGTTGTTCGACCTTGATAAAGCCCATAAGTCACTCTGCTTCAAGCCTGAGAGATCGTGTAGGAGACCTACTATCATATCGTCTGGCCTATTCTCTTGATTAGCCTATATCTCGTCCAGAAGCAACCTCAAGACGTACCATGGTGGATTACAAGGAATAAGGATAGATAATTGATTGGACTGACGCGTCCTTGGGAACGATCGCAGCACACGCGTCGCCTCTCAGGTGCTCTCGGCATTCGCCGAGCAGGTATATTTCAATTTGGCAGTATTCCCCCTGTTGAGCCTTGTCCAGAGTCCTTCTTCTCGACCGTTGTTTTAATATTCTTTCTCTATATTGGAGGTCGAGGAGAGGGACTATTAATCTCTACCTAAAAGCTTCCCCAACTCGAGCTTTGCCAATGCAATCTGTTCCTCAGTCGTACTCTCCAACGAGACCACAATAACACCCTCTTCGCCTGTCGGATCCTCCAAAGTGGCCAGCTGGCTATCCAGCATCGAGGCTTTGAAGAAGTGCCCGGGTCGCTTGCTCATACGGTCGTACAGCACCTCCCTCGGACCGTTAATGAAGACGAAATATGTCGGCAGCGTCGCGGGGCTCGGTGGGGCGATATTCTCGGGAATGGTCGTGGATTCAGTCGCAGGTTTGAGTCGACCTCGGAGGATCTCGCGATAATATTTCTTGAGTGCCGAACAGCCAGCCACGACGCCTTTTACCTCCTTCTTTGAAGCTGAATCCTCGTCCATGGTCTGACGGTCGAATGCCAACTCCTCAGCGCGCTTCCGGATAAGTTCTAACCAAGGCTCGCGGTCATGGTCGTTCAAGGGTACACCGGACGACATCTTCTTGATGTTAGATAGCGGGTGGAGGTCGTCCCCTTCGATGTAGGGCATTCCCAGCTCTCTGGCGAGTGCTGAGCCTAGTGTTGACTTTCCCGTCCCAGATACACCCTAAGCGGGATTTTTATCGATCTTCAGTATCGCGGATATTCGCCAAAACTTGGACAAGAGTGAAACCCAACTCACCATCACGATTACGAAGATAGGCTGCTGGACTCGGACTCCTGGATTTGGTACGCCCCCTTCCTTATCCAACTTGCTGCCGACATCATTTTGACCACCGGTCTTTGGATGCACAGATGGACCTAATTCGTGCGACATCGATAACAAAATCCGTAAGCCTCGAGGTGGAAGTTAGAGATTGGGAATGGTCGCACGATAAAGCGCAGGACGATGCAGCCGTCTGCCAAATGCGACGATGAATTCTCGGAGTCACGGAGTATTAGTATAGATCTGGTTCCGCCGGGTCAAATGATCCTCTTCATAGGGGCGCCAAAGGGTGCCTCTCTCGAACTCTATACGGGCGTCCCGCGTCTAGTGGGTCCTAACGTGTCTAAATAACAATTTCGCAGACCGTAGTGGACATGGCTCTTGCGAAGGCAAGCAACTTAGCCCCCCCGAAACTTGGACGGTTTTCCATTGTCTATGGGCACACCCACCACCATCGAAATTTCTAGCGACCCTGGTTAGTCTATAAACCATCCACTTTCGACGTCACAAGACCTCACCTGCGTCAAATTTAAATATTGCAGTGCTAAAACCCAGGTCCCTTTGACAAGAATTTGCAATTTTTGCGTCACCGTGTTCAAGTGCATTCCAGATGCAATCCCCTACAGCAATCGCAACGTATCTTTGCCGCTTATCTACCCATTAACACGGTTCTCAAATTTAACCGGGCACCGCTGACACTGCTCTTTTTCTAATGCAGTGTTTTCCACCGGCGAGAGGTATCGTCACGGATGCCACGATTTCAATCTAGACAGCTGTTCTCGTGAGTGTTTTCTCATCTTGACTCTGTCATTGTATGCTGAATCTCCAGTTATAGCTATGCCTCGCCCAGCACATGGTCTCAGATCCATATTGACTCACTGACCCCTCAAGAAGCGGCATTTAAATGGCTGGACTCCAGAGGAAACGTTTCCGAATCCTGACTCTTTGTGGCGATGCCATCCTTGAGTCAATCCTGATGTTCCATAATCCTCGGATATTTCGAGTCCAGTCGAGCCTCGTTTTCTCTGTGTGAACGGTGAGCCTGAAAAATTGCGTCAATCACCTTTGACACCCTTGCTTCGAGAGCGCCCACAAGCACTTCGGTCGGGCATCCTCGGAGCATAAGTACTTACACCCAGGTCAACGGACGCGCTTGTTGCCCTGGACCCTGGTGTCTTGACTCAGATATGACTCTACGTGGATGGGCTCACTCTTTCCATACATTGCGGGCCATGAGGTGGACCCAACGCCTTTTTTGTACTGGGACCGCATAAATGATATGGCCTCGAGGCAAACTCTGTTCCATAGATATCCCCACTTTGTGGTCCCCTCCTACGCGCCCGCTTATGCGATTCACTGCCTTCAACAGCAGCCACATCCGTGTACCCGATTAAACACTGAGCGGGCGATTAGATTGGAGATAAGGACAAGCGCGCGAATAGGCTTCACCAGGGTTTGAACAGCCTGAGTCATGCGGTGATTGATCAGAAGACATTATGGTATCCGGGCCTCTTGCCGCGAGTGTCATGGCTCTGCGTCAATGCGTTGTGTATAAAGGTAGCGCCCATATCTTTCCGCAATTCTGTCCATCTCCACAATCCCCACCACTTCTCAATTCAATTCACAGCACCTTGAGGTGATCCAGACCTCTCATCATGGCAAATTGGTTCTCACAGTGGAACCAACCATACTATAACCCGAATCCACAACAGGCGTATGCTCCGGGACCTGGGGGTTATCCCGCATTTGGCCCTCCACAAGGTTACCCAGGCCAGTGGGGAGGGGGCGTGTATTCTGACGCCTACAGTGGAAGACCGCCCAGTTCGTGTCAACGTTTCTTCGCCTCATGCTGCTTATCTGACCACCACGACGCACAGTCACGAACAACCAATCCACCAAATACCCCACCTTAAATCCCATTCTCGCAGCAGACACCACTCTGCTTCGATTCGATATTAAAAGAAAGCCACGTTCTGAAATCCTCGCGTCGACATACTACACGAGCCGCTACTCGCCTGCGAAGTCCTCTCCAACAACTCACTTCCGGTTGATCTCCAAAGCGTTCCCATGGTCGATCGAAATCCACTCCAGCGCGAATATCAACTGCGAGATGATTTGGGACGCTCTGTGGAGTGGCTTACAGCAGCCCCTGGAAGATTCGGAATGGGGATTCCTCATCAGAGATAAGAAGCAAAGGGAAGTCTTGGAGGCTGCAGTCAAAAAGCGCTTAGAGCTCGAGCCAACTGGGGATAAGCGCCCGAAGAGGGTCGACTATCTTGGCGAGGTGACTCTGTTCAAGGGTCTGGAGCGTGACGAGGAGTTTGAGAAGTTGCGGAGTTTGCCTCAGGCCCAGGGGATCGCTGATACGTGGGTTGTGAAATTGACCTCTTAATGAAACGTCTCCCGAACTGTTTACGACATGATCATGACTTCTTTATGACGACTCCTACTTCCCCCCCCCTCTCTCTTCACCCTCTTCGTCATTCGGTTCTCTTCTGATAAGGTCTCTCTTGTGTAAAATAGAAAAGGGGTCGCTATCGGGATGTATGGTGTAATCGATTAGGTGTATTAGTAGCAGGCAAAGAATGGAACGTATAACAGTACAGAATCCTTCCACCGGCCGAAGTTCGTACAGTACGCAAAGCGTAAAAACGGTACAAATACACAAGAAAACCAAAAAGAATTAGTACAAGCTAATCTCCAGTACGCCGATCCACAGCGCAGTTAAAAATACGTGTATATNAAAAAAATAGACGCAATATAGCGAACGAATATGTATACTAAGAAAGTAAATTACCAGCGCTGCTGGGACGAAGTAATAGTAGCACGACTAAGATCATCGTAGTGAACTGTTCTCGAATGTGGGTCTCGCCCTCGCTGCTGCTGCTCCGCCCGCTGCAGCATACGATTCCTCGTCCACCTCGCCTGCTCCACCGCTTTCTGCATTTCGTACTCCCGAACTGCTGGATGACTGTAATATTCGTCCTCCAGCGTCGACAGCGTCGGTTCGGGCATCCGTCTCGGAGTAATGGTACTCCGGCTGTTGTAGTAGCTATCGTGGCTTGCGGATCGGCCCATTGGAGCGCTGGTATGATAGTGCTTACTGCTGCTCGCTGCTGGAGGACTCCGACTTATATTCCCGGAACTAGGGACTTTCAGGTGGTTATGATGACTGCTGCCCGAGTGTTTAGGCGATCGGGAGGGAGAACGGTGACCATGGGAATGGTTGTGCCGAGATATTAGCACTGGGTGTGGAGTAGGAGCCGTGCGATGGGATGGATACGAAGACACGACGGGTGGTTGACTCTGAGGAGTAAGGACAAGCACGACTTTGTGCTTCGATGAACGAACGATGTTTATAGGTTTGCTACTGGAACTTGGGAGAGGTAGTTCCTTTGCGGCGTGCGAGGAGTGTTTCGAGATGTGAGGCATTCTATGAAATGTGTGTGAGGCGACTTGTGAGGTAGTGTCACTTGGGGGAGTATTCGGATGAGTGGGGGGTCTGGAGGTCCGCGTCAAAGCACTTTATATTCATCTTTTAGATATGGAGGCAAATGGAGAAACGATGATGATGCGATGCGGAGGAGTATGCTCTGCGAAATTTACAGCTGTGCGTCATCATTCCATCCACATCGAAGGCGGGATCTGGAAAGAGCTGGCGACAGAATTCCGAGACGTACGTCGCGTTGAGGCTCCTGTTCACCAACACGTTGCGCGGAGCAGTGACATGTGAAGAGAAACAATTAAAGTGTGTTGTCAGAAGCGCTGAGGAGCCGCAGCAGAGTTCTCTAGATAGGGGCAAGAACTTGATTGACTGTGCTCAGAAGTGCCCCAGATTGGAAGCACCACTCACTGGCCCATGTCAAGGAGGAGCAAGTAGGAAAAGATTAGGATGAGGTGAGAGACACGCGGCAGCCTCGTGTTCAATACCACCGGGCGCAATCCGAGCTCCATGGCTCCTGTTGAGGAGCATGTGAAGACTACAGCTTTGGACGGTACTGCAGAGTCTAGAACCTGGGATGAAATTCACAAATATAGCACAGCCTTTGTAGCGTTTATTTTTCATGCTCGGTTAAGCTCTTCCTCTGCTCGAGACTTTGCCGTTGCTTTGCCACGCACCGAGGACTTGACGACAGAGATTTGAGGTGGAAAGCGAAGCGAGCACGGTCTATTCCGAGGTTCGGGAGAATCGCCAATCAATCTGTTACGTCATTGACTCAGAGAAAGGCTCCGTTCCGCTCACTAATTATAATCCTGACTTCCGTCAACGCGTCATGTCACCTGGTGATGTAGATGTACATACGCCCAGAATGAGGACTTTGAAGCGGTAGAGGGTCCGTCAAACGAATGACTAGTACTTAGATACAGCACAGGTGAATTACAGATATATAACAACGAGAGAGTTTAGCAACATGGCAATGATACAAATAAATTGCTCTATACAGTCTAATAGTTCAATGATGAATCCCAGAGAGAAAGAAAAATACACCATAATGCACAAGCCCGTACCTGAGTCCCCATCCAACCTTCCACGGAAAAGGCGACCGGAATCATGAAACATCCCTCCGTCTTCCAGTTCTGATCTCTATACCATCATCTTCACTCACATCCCCACTTCCACCGCCATGACTCTGACCACGAGGACCGCTCTCCACGGTTCTTTGAGAAGGCACAACCACACCCATGCTCTGAAACATACCCACTAAATTCCCATCACTGGCCACCCTTCTCTCAGCTTCGACCCCTTCTCCCGTCGCTATCCCCGTCCTCATAGGTCTATTTCGAACGGTCTGATCTAAACGTGATGATGATCCACTCTGAGACAGTTGAGCCATAGGTCGACCACTAGGTCGGTGCCTTGAATCTCTCGCCGCCTCCTCGTAGCTCGGCAATCCCTGCAAACTGCTCAAAGGAGGTACACCGCCAATGAACCCCCTCGAGGCGATCGAGTAATCCGGCACTTCAGTGAAAGCCCGGTGAAGCATCGCATCGTTGCTGGTCGGACTAATAGCAGCTGTAGTAGTGGCAGAAGGGGAAGCCAAAGGAAGATGGGCTGTCGATAGGCCCGAACTTTGAGGCTGATGGCATTGAGACGGGAACGGAGATGAAGGTCTTGATGGTGTCGACGATGATACGATTGACGGTGCTGATGACGGGTCAGGGGAGAAAGCCAAAGAGCTGAGGTTCGAGGGTACAGAACCCGATCGGGTGGGGCCTAGGCGAGAAGACGAAGAACCGGAATCGTTCGCATGTGCATACGGGCGGGAGGAGGAATGTGGATGCGGCATTGGGAACTGTGTCCCCGACCCCGGCCCATGGTGTTTCGTAAACGCAAATCCTTTCATAGCCCCTTTCAAAAACCCGCCCAATCCCCGATGGTGACCATGATGACCATGGCTATGGTGGCTAGACGTGGAAGAGCCCTCGACTGGGGATAGCGGTCGACTTGGATGACCGCGTTCTGGACTCCCGGCTCTGCTATGTGTACGGCTCCCTGCGTGACTTCGTGCACGACCGGCCTCAGCATCACCGAACCTTGCTCTCGGGTCTTCACTAAGGCTGATCATCAACTCAGAGTTGACCCAGTCCAGCGGCGTGCTGACTGAACTATCGGGAGCATGAGGGAGGTGGGCCATTACGTGACTGTCGGCGTCGAGGGGTGTAACATATCCGGAGGTTGGGTTCGAGGAATGTCCGACGAAGCGAGCTTGGCCTGCGGGAGTGTGATTGGGAGACGAATTTGCCGCAGTTCCCGGATGCGAAATGTGAGTGGGAGGGGTATGGCCACCGGAACCATTTGCGCCCGCCGACAAAGCGCTGGGGACGTGATTCATAGTCTCGTGAGTATTCACGAGCGACGATTCCCCACCTGGACCTCCGGTTGCCGAGTTCACGAAACTGGCGGGGGAAACCGGCGACAAACCATGCTGAATCCATGGATTCGTCACTCGCATAGTAACAGCTTCAGGTAGATACATGTTCGCGACTCGGTCCCGAACATGAGCTGTGTAACTGGGCAACTGTCGATCCTCTGCATCGTCTATCACATGCGAATCATCTCCGCCGAGTCCAAGGTCTTCCTGTCCGTAACTCGCCAGTCCAGGAGCGAGTACGGCGCGTCGTGTCATTCGAGTGCAACCCCTCACTTCATTCAGTAGCTGGCGATCGAGGATGGCAATGGGAAGAGAACATCGTAGTTCGCTGATATGGGAGTCAGGATTTCGGATGTATATTGACCAACGGACGCGGTGTGTCACGGTTATGGGTTCGAGCGTATGTGATGGAATTATATCAGCAGCACCGTCGGGGAGAGGGAGGAATAGCGCGACTGTTAGGTCAGCTGAGATCTCATCCGAATGCTCTGGGGAACTCGAAGATTCAGCGGGAGGTGCCTCTGACCTCGGAGGGGGTAGAGGTGGAACGGAGGGGGAGGGGGAGGCAGTGGTGGTGGTGGTGTAGGTGGAAGAGGAGGACGCGACGTCTGTAGCTGTGGCTGCAGTTGTGGATAACGAGGTCTGTGTTGTTGTAGGGGATGTCGATGATCGTGAACTTGGTGGGGTCCCTCTGGGACTTCTAGGAAGATTGGTCTTTCCAATAATAAGCCAGGACTGGTTTACGTCAATTAACACTGGTCGACCTTCGATTAAATCGTGCCTTGAACTAGCGACGACACGACTGCTCTCTTGGTTGCCACTTCGCGCGAATACTTTCGTAGTTTCGACGATGTTCGTGATGATAGATTCCACCCTAGTGCCCTTCGCCAGCGGACAAAACTTGAAAAGCGAGCCCACTTTGTCGCCCATCGCCCATGCTTTGTGCGGAAGTACAACTGAGTACATGATCTTGTCAGGCCATGTGTTTTCAATCTCGAGAGTCTGTTGATACTCGAGGGCCTCTTCGGTGAAGGATCGGAGTAAAGGTACCGAGATTGTGCACTGAAGGTTGTGTGCGAGGAGTGGACGGACGACGAGCGCCCGCAGCTTGTAAGCAATGGAGGCTCCGCCAAGGACTGGCGTGGAAATGCTTGAAGGCAATGACCCGCCGACTTCGAGATGGAAGGGAAAGTAATGTCGGCCTGCTTTGAGGGTACGGGCATGCTTCGCTGATCCTTCAAGGAACGACCAATTGTGATGACAAATGACATAGGTCAGCGAGTTCGTGCTGTTGATTAAGCTGAGAGAGCAACGATGAGAGATAAATAATGGCAGAAGCAGGAGGCAGAGGACGTACGACTCGTTCGCTGGGATGGGTATACGAGCTTTGCCTCTGAATTGAAGGGTTATCTCCTTGATAGAGGTTGCTTCGGTCAGGTGCAGGACGACATTGCCGCTCAGCCTCGTGGGTTCTACATCTGGTCCTGTCCCTTTGAGGGTTAGGTAGGGGGCGTCGAGGACGATGTCGACAGAGGGCCTATCCTTGGCCGATGGGAGGGCAAAGCGGCCCATATCTTGGAGGTCGTGGTCAGGGTGAGGTTCGCCATCGTGGTCTGAATTGGTGTTTAATAGAGACGCCATCTGACATGTCACTGGCACGACGCCCTGGCCAGGAACGTTAAGTCTGTCAGAGGATGCAGGATTGGGAAAGGTGCGTTGTCCTCTTTTTGTTGGGGATCGATTTTATGAGCCATGTTGCCAGACAAAGCGGGTCAGGTTCAAACCGCAAGCGCTTGTGAAACGAACCACACTCGGCATGTTTTCCGGTAACGCAATCTTCCGCTCCGATCCTCCGGCGGCACCCTTGGCATCAATCTTTTTCCGTGCGCCTTTGCCAGAGTGCAAGAGTAGTAGTACAAAGTGAAGCTGAAAAGAACACCTGGGCTCTCTCCTGGCCTCTCGTGTTCAGATTTTCTGATGGACCAATCCGATTGTGGCTGCAGGCTCAGTTCGGATTTGCCGGCCACAATGTTTTTGTGGAAATATCCCAAGGAGCTACGGTATCTAGGCGCCATTCGGGATACGTACAACGTCTTCCAGTGTCTTCGGTATCGGGGTTGTATCATGGTAGTGTCCACCCTGGAATGAAGTTGATTCTCCATTTGATGAAGTAACAAGGGTTTTAACGCTGCTTTTACCTCACATAGCAATCTGAACGACAAAAGAGGGCTCAAAACTCTTATCTGACTCGGGAAACAAAAGGCCATACCTTCTTCTCGTTGAATGGAACAACGTTTCATTTTATCGGTAGCTATCCATCCGAATCGCTGTTCTATCTCCCTTAGTGGGTCTAGGATTTTTTCGTGGAATTGTTAGTCAGACCGAGTGAGTTAGATGCTAACGTATCTTCCTTGTGTGGCTTCGAAACACCTACATGTCAATGACCCTGAACGAATTCGAAGAGGAGCGTCAGATTGATAACAGTTCAAACGAACAGCGCGTAGATTCGAAATCGGTCTTTCGAGGCCATTCCAGCTGGTCATGACAAGGAGAAGAGAAGACGAGAAATCTTGAGTGGCCTGTCTATACATTCCCATAGAAAGATGAGGCAACCTCGGAGGCAACTTCGGAGGCGCCCATCTCAAGAAAAGGTGATGTCATCAAGCCATCTTATAGAGAGATTATGATTCGATTCTTCCGCTATGAGCATCGATGTCCCGAGTAGACTGTCTGAGATGGTCTGGGTCTCAGCTGGGTCCTCGTCTGGACGTCGTCGACATCGACCCTGGTAGATCCACATGTTTTGGCCGCAGGGATGTGATTGTCGGTAGCTAGGACACAGAAGCTGAAAATCGCATGATTGGAAAGCACTCGAATTGAGCTGGTTCAAGGGCAGGCCCCATCGTACCGATCCTCCGATGTGTCTATTTCCACATGCAGACCGAGGAAAAAGAGCGGGCTTTCGGTCGTGAGGCAGTGCAATGCTATTTCGACTGCCGATCGGCAGAGACCGCCGCCGCCACCGCCGCAACCCCTGGCGTAGGGACGGCCGAAACCGAAGGCCTAATCACTGCTTGTCTCAGCTGCCGAGCCGTATGCTCGATCATCTGCCCCATGGCTGAGTTGGTTACAGCGTCCGACTGTTATTACCTGAGTACATCGGAAGGTCGTGAGTTCGAGCCTCACTGGGGCAGACAGTANTTTTTTTACAACTTGATGCATCTCACAGATTATCTTCTCCTAGAACTTGTGATTTAGCACCCTACCCGTCGAAGGCCCTGTCTGGGGTACGAAACTCAGCTCAGACTGGTCTTTTGGCTAACGCCCTTCATTGTAAGTGCAGAACAACTATTGATTATGAAGTCGTAACAACATGTAATAATGTACAGTCCATCATCAAAGAACGTCGAGGAATTGTCCATGAGAATAAACAACAGAGACGCATCGTAAAGTAGGTCCTAACCAGCTCGGTCATTCGCCCACATATTAGCAGGCAAAGAAGCCTTTAAATAACTCAAAGGAATGCAGCGAACAAAGTGAAAGCACCGGCCAAGACAGTCAGAGCAGCAGCAGGGCTCACAGCGACTGCAGCGCTGTTGTTGTTGCCGTTGCCGGAGTTGCTGCCGCTGTTGGAGCCACCATTGTTGGATCCGCTATTGGTCTGGGAGGAGGTGTTCTGGGGGCGCATTGCGAGTTGGCGGAAGGCGTTGAAGTTGTTGGGGCCGGACTCGACGGCGTTGATCGCGAAGACCATACCGGATTGGCAGTGGTTGACCTGGCCGCAGTAACCCCAGATTGGTGCGGTCTGTAGTAAGATGTAGATAAGTATCAATGATATGATTGGAGCAAAACATAGAAACGTACATCGTTGATCTTGATGGTGAAGGTAGGGAAGGTGGTAGCATCAGCGGCGACGGGGGTGCTATGAAAGCATCGAAGTCAGAAATTGATCCGTGAAAATCTGTAGAGGCAGCAACTTACAATCCAGACTTGAAACCCTCGGTACCATCTTCCTTCCTCAAAGCGATACAAGGGTTGGAGAAGCTCGACTGGGTAACGGTGTGGTTCTTGGGCCTGAACTCGAAGGTAACCGTATCGTTAATGGCGGCCTGGATGTTCGCCGGGGTATAAGCCAACTGCCCATCGGCACCCACAATGATCTTGTGGTCCTGCGGGGTCACAGCGGGGGTAGGTTCGGGTGTACCCTCATAACTGGTATAGGTAGTAGCATAGGTCTGTCCTCCCCAAGTCACGGTCTTGGTGGCATGTTCCCACTTGGGTGGAGGTGGGGTGGTATATGTATCAGCCGCAGTAGAGGTGGATGCGGGGGGAGTGGCAGAGCCAGTTGCAGCGGTGCCGTTACGGGCGATGGCCAGATTCCTGAAAGCCTCGAAGGAGTGGTCCCCATCGGCAGGGGGGTTGACGGCGAACACCATTCCTTGCCCGCAGTGTCCTGTCTGTCCGCAGTAGAACCAGATGGGAGCTCCAGCATTATCGGGCACATGGAACTCCTGGACAGGGAGAGGGTTGGTCCCTGCGGCTACTGGAATACTGTTGGATATATATTCGTCAGAAACCAGCTTCGAAGGGTCAGGAGGCAGGAAACTCACAAGCCAGTTCGGAATCCTCCTTCCAAACCAACGCAAGGCGGATCAAAGGCGGATTGCGTCACAGTGTGATTCTTCGGGTTGCTGGAGGATCGTCGTTAGTCAAAGCACCTAGAAAGCAGGAAAGACTGTACGAACAAGTGGAATCGGACGATATCTCCATACACCGCATGAACATAAGGAGGTTCGTAAACAAACTGTCCACCAGGACCAACATTGACGTCCAAGATGGCACCGAATGCCGAAGGAGCAAGGGCAGCGAGTGCAAGTGCAACAGTCGAGGAGTACATGTTATAGGAAGAAACTTTTCCGATGCGTCTCTAGTCGTCTATATGAGAGGAGGGAGAGGAAAAGAAAAGAGAAAACCGAGGAACTGGTGAAAAAACTTGCAACAAACCCGCCCACCATTTATACTTTCCTCGAAATCCATTCACCGCCAATCCGTATGTTCGGTTTTCCGGAGAGCCAATCACAAAAAAGACAAGCCTCGGGCAGTGGCAACATTGACAAGAGGCAAAATCTGCCTCATCCGAACGCCTTATGTCGGGTTTCACGGGGTCGAAACGCTTGATGTTCCATTCAACGACAGAAAAGGACAACAAACGGGCTTAGTCACTCACAAACTCCAATAGAATTGCCTCAGCCGCACAGGCCGCAAGCTAAAACAGCGATCAGGGAGGCTCCATCATCCATCCGCGACGGGCGCTCAGCCTTCCTGCACCGCTGATCCTGTGCCATAATCACAAATAATCCCGAGCCTTTGCCGTCCATTCTATTGCCCCGTAAAATGCGCTGAATGGAAAGCAGTTCAAACATTCACCGCCCACGGTGAATTAATGTTTGAGCTTCGCATACCGTTGCTAGGCAATCGAAAGATAAGTAAGTAGTAAGCTGATTCAGGTCCATGTGCGTAGATCAAGCGTTATGTGCGAGGAGCAAGGAGATCAAACAAAAACTTGGGGTGCGCTGCAATTGCAAACTTGGCGTCGCTGAAAACATCACATGGATTTGCGGGAGACAAAAAACTTGGTCATTGCCAGCCAAGCGACAGCATCGCCGCCGCCGCCGAGATAGTCACTGCGCTGTCGGGTTTCACGAAACATTCGCGTGACAAGGCGGGGCTGAGCTCACCACAATGTAATGCAATTGGCTCAGGGCTGTCGACTTGAATCGTTCTCTTGAAGAATTCCGGATATTCTGTCGAGTGTTTCACGGGACGTATCCGTGACAAGGCGGGGTGAACTCTCACCGAAATTGACATGCGATTCATTCAGGGCTGCCGACTCGCGTCCTTTTCCTATACTCCTGAGGACCTAAACCCGAAGCAGGCGGATGGATTACCTAAAATATTCAGCAAGAGCCATGCACACCACCTCAGCCGGAAAATGAATGAATGGAGTCTACCATCCGCCGACGACCAAAACGGTCTTAGCGAGACAATTTTAAGAAACCCAATGACCTATACTATTAGTGCTATCACAAGTGAGCCTCATGGTTACCCGCGTGCAAGAATGAAATGAGCGCCAAGTCTTTCGCGCCCAACATCACAGCGTCACCTTTGCCGAGCTGAGACTAGGCAGCAGTGCGAGGCGAGTCAATGAACTCATGAACGTCCATGAGGCATTCTCAGCGAACCAAAGGACTGGATTCGGTGGCACGGAACTTGAAGCATGAGCGGCCGGTAGATAGAACTGAGAAGTGAAGATAGAATAAATTTGTTGTCAGAAATCCCAACATAAATCACCGTCATTATCGCCGGAATAAGGGTAGATAAAGGCGAAATTAAGCCTTGTACAATGTATCCAAAAACGCTGTCGCAATTTCGCTGACCATTTCTGGACCAACGGCGCTCGACTCGCCCAAACCTGTACATGGTACACAAACAGACAAATTAGCAAAACAACATTCATCCATATCACAGGCAAAGGAAGTGGCATCAGAGTAAAAAAGAGGATGGACGTACCATATAGAGCTACCATCGTCCCCTTACCCGACGGTGCTAACTTGGCCTCTTGTACGGCATCTTTCAGGTCGGCGATGAAAGCGTCCACAGCAGGCACGGTGAGACGCTACGTTCGCGTATCCACAACGATAACACGAGAATAACATAAAACAACAAACGAAAAATCACGTCAATAGCAACGAAAGAATTGAAGGGGCATCATTAGCACAATCATTACGCAGAAGGAGGGGTCCAACACGTACCGTAACGGCGATATGAACTGCCTTAGGGTTATAGATCCCAGCCAAATGCCATCCCCTCCTACTCATCCCATCTCCAACTTCCAAAACGTCAACTTTAGGGTGCTTGCTAGCAAACGCCACCACACTAGCTGGTGGGTCCCCAAGGACATATAGTTCTGGAATATCAGAAGTAATGGTATCCGCGATCTTTCTAGTTGTGAGAACGATATTTCGGCATGATTCGAGATAGCCTTTGTATCCGATGTGTTGCATTACAGCCCATGTTCCTGCAATAAGGGCCCCGGGACTAGTGTAGTGGAAATGATCGATAGATAGATATATCAGAGATCTGCGAAGAGGGCTGGTTGGATAGATGAGAGAAGATCGACGTACCGAGATCCTGAGAGGCCGGGACTCGCGTATAAACCGCCTTAGCTCGATGGTTAGTATCCTTCGATATCAGGGAAGGGTAAAACTTCGACTGACCCGTCCATCCAGGGTTAACGTAGTATTGGAATCGTCGAAGCTCAGGCGTCCTATACATAATCACAGATGTGCCCTACCAAATCACCTTGTAAACAAGCCGCAATACGCCCCATTAACGTGAGCGAATGACGAACTTTGGGTGCAAAGCCATACTACACAAACATCCAATTAATCAATCAAAAGAACCAAGATATGGGAGATGAAAATTTGCTGAAACACACTCACCTTGTGCGTATCACAGCTGATACTTGTCACTCCCTTCAACCTAAAATCGAAGGGCGAGAGCTTATATTTGCCCTTGGCATCACCATTCGCGAGACCGGCGGGTTCGAGGAACGCAACGATGAAACTGCCCAAGCAACAGTCAACGTGAAGACCGAGCCCATATTTCTCCGCTAGCGCAGAAAGACCGGCAATATCGTCTTCGGCGCCGTCGGGGTAGTTGATGGCAGATCCCACAAGCTACAAGAAAAGAGAAAAGAGGGAGAGGGGGATGTATAAGATTTTGACTAGTTCGTCCAGTGAAGTGACCTTACCAGTATAGTGTTAGGGTTACTTGAGATCACAAGGTATGGATCAACGGAACGTATCACACGGATAAGGTCAGAAGACACACTCACATGGCGCGCTTGACGTGCTTCAAATCTACCTTGCGCGTGAACCTGTCCACAGGAATAGTGTGGACCTTGATGTTAAAGTACGCGGCACCCTTATCGAAAGCTGCGTGCGCAGAGGCAGGAAGAATCCTATAGATGAAAATGAGCACCATTCTGTTCCAGTCAGGCGGGCAACGCGGAGCATGACGTACATCTCGGGCTCTGTGATGCCTTTTGTCTTCCTTGCCCAGTCGCGATAGGTCTTGAGAGCCATAATAATCGACTCTGTACCTCCTGAAGTGACGACACCGACACCAGTAGCGGGGGCATTATAGATTTTGAGCACCATGGCCACAATCTCGGCCTCCATCTTCCGTACGGCTGGGAACACATCAGGATGAAGGGGGTTGGACACGCAATAGCGATCATATGCTGTTGTGATGATCTTCTGCAAGTCTTCCCCACCGTCTGGATAAACGGAAACAAAGTTGGGTCACGCCTCCGCGAGCAAGCAAGGCAGGAAAACACGTACGATAGACTGCACCTGATAGTTTGCCCTCGTTCCAGATGCCCTTCTGCCCGTTGAGCTCAAGGTCCATCTTTTCCATCTCGGCGAGGATCCATTCTAACGATTTGCCCTCTTCCGGTATGGTCAAGTGACGGGTGACGTTCGGTCCTTTGGGAACGAGCTTGTTCTCGATGTCCAAACGGGCCTTGCTCATTTCTGTAGTCACCTTCTTCTGCATCGACGGAAGTCGAAGGACCAGGCGAACGACAAACTACCGTAGGTCCATTAGCAATGAAATTTCTGATATACCAATTGTCAATACTCACCTGGGAGACCAAGACGTAGACATCCTTCACACTAGCCAATATACCCCGAGCGCGGAGATGCCAATATGCCTTCCGAGTGTAAACCAAAAGAAGATAGTAAAATAACGCAGACTTGGCTACGTCAAGCTTTGTGGATGTCGCAAGCAGCGGCCCTAGCAGTTCCTTCGCGTACGTTGTCGGAAGAGCCAACAACGCTTTCGAATTGGACCGTGGTGGCATTTCTAGATGATACAGAGCAGATAGAATGAGATATAGGGTATATGGAGACAATTAGCACTCACCTATGTTGTTTATTGCTGCTGGGACGTATCCTTTGCAGATGGAGATGACGGTGGGTCCTTAAGAGCAACGCGACCAGAGCCGCATCATAGATCTCCGTTTCGGGGAATTTCCAATTTCACATGCATCGCGCTGGGTTCCATCCTTCCGTTCTGCCTATTATCCGAATCGCAGGTAGAATTCCTCTCGAAAATATACTGCTATCATACTCACTGTTACGCTCTCGTATAGACATTCTCGTCTCCAAAGTCTTCAAAAAAGCACATTGTTCACGCTCTGGCCTCGCTGTCATAGCTAGGCCATGGTCCTGAAGGGATATCGCGTTTGGGGCGCAGCAGCGACGTTTGTCGAAACTTATCAGCGACATAATGACCTCCCTGGTCAATCTGGTCAACCCGTGATCTGCGTTCCAGTCTCGCTGTATCTCTGCAGTAAAAGAAGAGAACATAGCCAACCCGAGGCGTCTATCTCAACTTATTTTCAATTTTCGACATGGCCGCAGCCACCACACGAACCCCTCATGCCTGCGTGCTGCTTCAGGCGAGAGTCCAGAATTCATTCCTTGCCTCTTCACTCCTCGCTTCCTCCCCTCGCTATTCCCTCGCACGATGTTCTCCAAGTCCAAGAGGCCTACCCTTCTGTCCCGCTTCTTCTCACTTTTCCAGCGCCGTAATACCAAATCGGCCCTTGGACGCCACCAAGGTTCAGTCGAAACTGCGAGTCGTGGCGCTGGACCAATCCCGTCTCACCATTATTCGACACCTCCGGCTCTTCATTCCCTGTTGCTCATGGATAGCTCGACTCCGCAAAACCCGAGACCCCAACCCAGAATCAGGCTGGCTGGAAGTGAGAATGGAATGGTCCACTATTCGCACAGGCCAGCAGCTTTGACGCCCAGCGATGAAAGCCTTCTCTTGCAACATCAGGCATCCCCGAACTGGCCCTGTCACGAGAGTTCGGCACCATGGGTCCACAGTAGTGCATCATTTTTCCCGGACGCCAATAATTGTCAGTTCGGGGACGTTCATGTAACCGTGAATGCTGGTGAGTGCCAGAGCAAGAAGTCGATGGATGGTATGTCAATTCCGGGTTGAATTCCCCCGTGAATGTGCGTCACTCAAGTGCTTGATGATTCTTTCAGGCTGGGATTTGTTGGTGAAGAATGTCGCGCCAAACGCTCGGTACAATTCCGATGTTGGTGCTCCGGCTTGCGATAAGGGAACACGAGTCGAGGCAATTGAAGAAATCACCACATGGATCAAGGACCGTGGTGATCCTCGACCCGTGCTGTGCCTGACGGGGGCTGCGGGTGCGGGTAAATCCGCCTTGCAGCAGACAATCGCTGGAATTTGCGCAAAGGAGAAGATACTTGGCTGCTCATTTTCATTTTCGGCCAATGATCCTACCCGTAACACCGTCAAGGCACTCGTTCCCACTATGGCTTATCAGCTGGCTAGCACAGACGAGAATCTCAGGAAGCGGATTGAGACTTTAGTGGGCGACGATCCCTTAGTCTTTTATCAGTCTCTCGAAACCCAAATGACCAGACTCATTGCTAAGCCCTTCGAGCATCTGAAGGGCAGAGGGATTAACCTTCCGTACGTCATCCTCATCGACGGCCTCGATGAGTGCGGGGACGAAGGCCCTCAAAAGAAAATATTGGGGGCGATCCACCAGTGTCTTCTCGTCAATAATCTCCCCTTTCGCATCCTCGTCGCCAGTCGTCCAGAGCTAGCCATTCGCACCGCGCTGGAACCTGGTGGACATTTACATGGGATAGCTAAGCACATACCACTAAGCGACAAGTACTGCGCCACTGAAGATATGAAGCTATATCTCCAACGAAGATTTCGAGATCTCCCAGTTGAAGTTCCCCAATGGTTCAACGACAGCGACGTCAAAACTCTTGTGGAAGCGGCATCAGGGCAATTTGTCTACGTCGCGACGGCGTTCAAGTACATATCGGAACCCCGTGGGTCCCCGGTGGAAAGATTGCAGATCGTCCTGACTTGGACGGCACGACAAGGGGCACGGCCGTTCGAAAAGCTCGACAACTTGTATACAAAGATTTTATCGGCGGCGAAGGAAGCGTACCAAGCAGTCGATACTAACTCTGGACGCGACTTTCTTCTGCTTTTCAGGATTTTCCAATTGGCTATGACAGGCGACGTTTTACCGGACCTGCCCTTCGCAATCCCACTTGGTAACCTCAATTTAATGCTTAACTTGGGAACCAAGGGCGAAGAACTCCTCCTCTCGGATCTTCGTTCTCTCGTGGGCTTCGAAAAGGATGCCGCCACTGGTGCTTTGCATTCAAGACGCCTATATCACAAATCATTTGCCGACTACTTGGACGAAGAACCTCGCTCAAAGGATTTGTTTGTACCGCGACCTCGCGTCTACGAACATCTCGCAAAGTGCTTTCTGCAACACATAATCGAATATCCGCTCGAACCCGACTCTCGTACGTACCAGTGATCGCATACTCTTACCGATACTGACTCGGTCCAGAAGCCTCTCCAGTTGAGTTGGAGAAGCGCCCGCTTTCCAGGATTCAGAGAACTTCTTTGCAAGAGGCTGTTCTGAACCTGCCGTTCTTCTGGGAAAAGGTCGCGATTGATGAAGAAATTGTTGGTTTCACGCGAAAGGGCGGATGGCACAAAATCTACAAGCTGTTGCCTTCGACGTGCTACATGGTCTCGTCCGTTTTTTGGGAGTGTTGGACCAAATCCTTTTGTCAAGCTGTCGACAATTTGAAGGTGAGCGATTTTCCTTCATTTTTGATGTGGCTGAAACTGATTTAATTTCGTCGTGCCCCTCAGGGCCGAAACCCCGAGGCCGCTGAGGACATCAGCAAGCAATTTGATTTTGTGAGGTGGAAGTCCAGTATCTCAACCTCTCGGAACTTGCGATGATTTGGGTTCACGTCGACTCCATGAGCGTTCTACGACAAATATTATCGTTTGCTTTAATTGGCCGCCTATACTTCCTACTGCTGGTACAGTGACCATGCTGATCATCGTTATGAATAAAATGTTGCCTCTGCCTCGGGTTTTCTGACATGTACACTACACATGAATCAAAGGCATACATCCACTGATCTCTGATGTTTGCTCCGGGGCCGCTAATCTGAGGACGATCAGGAGCGGGGTATGACTCCCTCGACTAAGCTCCTTCCAGTTCTGACCTAGTTCTGAGCTAGTTCGTCCGGGCATGCGAGAGTCCCGTGAACAATTTGAATTGCTCTATGACTGCGCAACGGTCCGAAGGTTTGGAATTTCCAACATTCATCAAAGCTTAATCGACGTTCTCCCGAGCCCTGTGCGTCTAACTTCAGAGGTTTACTAACTTTTAGGTAAAAAGCAAAAATGACTCGTACATATTGGCCAACCCCCGCCGAAGCTCCTTTCCCACTCAAGGGCTCGTTCCGAGTCCCTCACAGCTCTCAGACCTCCACCTCCTCCTCATCCACAGGGTCCCACTCCCAGGCTGGTGTTCTGATCGTACTAAGAACGACCATACGAACCTAGGCAATGGCAAAACGGGGACGGGAGGAAGTCGCGGTGGTGGTGGGGGAGATACCCAAGGAGAGAGCTGCGGAGGCGGAAAGAGAGGTGGCCGATCCGAAACTCGAGCACCACCGAAAGAAGGCTCGGATGGACGTCAAGACAGAAGATCTTGACCGTTCCGGCGTCGATGAATACGTCAAGATGGTCGGGGACGATATTTGCCAACGATGCAAACAAAAGAACTTGAATTGTTATCGAAAGCGACGTTCAGACCCTTGTTCAACAGAAGGAATCCTCAAGGACTTCATCCGATGCGTGAGCTGCGTATCAAGCGGCAAGGCCACAAAATGCACTCCCACATCGGAGGCTGGCTTCAGCACTAGCCAAACCTCTCCCTCAACTCGATCTTCAGGGTTCCCAGTGAAAAGGAGGCAGGTTGTTCCTACAGCTGTCCCGTCACCGCCCTATGGAGACCGTCGATGCAGGGGGCACGCTACCTCTACATCGGTACCGATTTCAGAGGCTTCAGCATGCCTCGTCGAGCTGTCTGGCACTATGACGCCACTCGACGCAGCGCTTCTGCCTCTCATCGAAAGGCTGGACCGCCACGACCAAGATATTGAAAAGATCCTTGTGACGATACGCAAACTTCGCCAACAAAAACAAGAGTTCCTTGACGAAGATGAGGAAGATCCATTGTTGCTGTGTTCCGAATCGGAGGAGGATGAGGCAGAGACAGACGACTAGGAGGTGGAGGTGTGTGCTGGATCTCGTTGGTGTTAGCCCTTGGACTTTCTGATTCCCGAACTCGAGACCGACTAGCCGTAACCCGTTGTAGTTTCTTGGATTCTTTGTACATGTAACCTGCAGCCTGTTGACCTGCGCTCAAAACGACGAACTTTCAAGTCGTTCAGTTTTGTTAAATAATACATCTCATGTCATTGTGTCTCGTACTGTTATACAGATTACAAATGAAAGACAGATNAAAAAAAGGACAGACAAATCAATATTAATGACCACCAGGGCCGCCGAAAAACAGACATCATTGACAATTATATACCACCTGTCACAGTAGAACTACCAACCAAACGCTCTAAGGAAGAGAGAGAGAGAGAGAGAGAGATCAATACCCCAGATGATTTCATGTACAACACGAGAAGGCACTCACTCTTCATGAATCTCAACCCCTCCAGCTCTATACTTCGCAGCACTGTCAACGTCAGCAACAGCCCGAACAACAGAGTCCGCCAAACTGCGCGGGCCACAGACTCCTACAGAGACTCCAGTAGGCGGCAGGGAATCCTTTCCTGAGCCCAGACCGACAGCATTATCGATAACGTTCTCGAGCTGGCGTTTGAGGTTTGGTCGACCGGGGGTTAGCGTCAAGTTCGGATGAGCGACGGCGATGGGGGAGAAGGGCGTTGCTTCGATCCCACCGAGGATTTCGACTTTCTTGGTGAGGGCTCGAGTGTAGTGAATCGATACCCTAAGCATGCTGAACTCGCTCTGCTGGATGAGGGAAGTCAAGATCGGGATGAACGGTGTGGCGGCCTCTGTCAAAGATAAAAGAGGTAGTATGATAGTCAGTAATGTGAATAACGATGGCGTGAAGGATGGAAGCGCACCAGGATCCTGAACAATCCAAACAAGCTCGATGTACTTGATCCTACTCTCCCTCTTCAAATCCTTACCCAACAACTCCTCAACCATACTCAACCCAAACGAGATCCCGCTCCCACCAACGACAAGCAACGCCCCGGAAAAGCTCGAGAACACCGTCCTTGCTGGTCCCCCGAAGGGTCCTTCGACCCAGACATTGAGCCTTCCCTGACCTTCAACGTCCCGGCTAAGCTCTTTCGCCAGATGAACGAGCCTCCCAGTCCAATCACCCGCCTTCTTGCACAGCAGAACAAGCCCGTCATTGGACCCGCTGGCACTGGCGATGGTGAACGGGTGCGATTCAATCCAACCGAACACGCCCATCCCACCGGAGAGGATGCGGAGGCGAACGTGTTGACCAGCACGCCAGCCAGAGTTGATGGTTGGGATTTGGATGTAGGCCAGGTCGAGTTGTGGGATGTGGGTGACTGAGGCGGTTGCGATACGGGATTTGACGAGCCGCATGATGCGGTCGACGCCGTAGAGCGCGACGCAGGCCAAGGCGTATGGCTGCAGGGATGGACGATGGAGACAGGCCTGTAGTAGTCGAGAGGAAAACGATGGTGAGTGTCGGGCCAACGTAAAGGGGAGAGAAAGAGAGGGGGGTATACGTACAGCNGGGGAACAATACGACGATGGCAATGGTGTGAGTCCAAAGGAAGATGTTGTAGAACTTCTTCCTCCAGGAACTGGTCGAAAAGAACCACAGCATGTTCATGCAGACCATGAGTACCAGGCCCCAAGCGTTCTTCGAGCGAGCAATATTCGTCGAAAAGGTTCCAGCATTCGTCCATTTGAAGACTGAAGGATCGTCAGAGCCTGAGCCAGCGAAAGGCAGGTGGGTGGGGCAACGTACTGTAATAGACGCAGTGGATATTTCCAGTCCACACTGCGACAATACCCGCATATCGATGAAAGTAGTTCAGCTGGAGAAAGTGAGCGCTTAGTTAGTGTGCCCATTAATACAAGCAGTCGATAAAAACTTACACTCTCATATCCATAGCCTAACAACGTCCCCAGGAAGTTGCTCTTCTGCGCGAGCGCAAACACCAAAGGGAGCTGACAGACCGAGATCCACGCTGACCGAGTACCATCAGTGAAAGGGTTCGACTCACGGAACAACCCGTATAACAAGATATACGTGTAGTTCATGAGGATACCAAACTGGATCGCAGAATACCCTGGTAGGACAGGTCTTCGAAGCAAGCTGATCACAGGTGTGAGGAAGCTTGGCGCGGAGGCGACGTGAGGAGGGCAGAGCTTGTCAGAGTATCCACCGGGCGGCAGTTCAGGGAAGATGGTGATCTTCTCCCTCTTGTAGCCCTCATGCGACTCCTCCGACCAGGCGGTAGTGGCGGGAAACTCCAATGGATGCCTCGACGCACTGTTCGACCTGGTCGTCCTATCCTTTGCAATCTTCTGTTGGAGCGTAGGCGGAACAGTGCCTCGACCGAGCAGTTGGAGGAAGGGTCGACCGCACTTGGCACGTAACACCCCGACGAGCTGAGGGAAACGGAGGAGGATGACGAGGCCCATGAGACCAAAGATGAAGATGTTGACCTGGATGATGATGGCGGCCGTGATAGCCTCCTCCATCTCATGGTCGCCCCCAGCCGTGGTAGCCCCAGGAGGTGAGGTCGTGGCATTTGGGGCTGAAGAGTAGGTCGACATTTTCGATGCCAGCAACGGCGACCAAAGGGGAGAAAAGAGTTCAGAGGAGAACGGGAAAGGGAAAAGAAAAAGAAGATGAAGGCTCCAGTCCTTCAATGCTCCCGGTAAAACCCTGTTCGAAGAGTGCCAGTGAGTACGGCCAATCCAGAGTACAAATAATCAGAGACATACCTTGTGGTGCAAGGCAGAAGGCTGGAAGAAGTCTCCTGGCCCGGGGAGGAGCGAAACGAAAATTGAAAGAAAAGATGAAAGAAGTAAGGAGCGAGTGGCTGAAGAAACACATTTTATAGCGTCGTGAGGCAACTCAGACAAAGGAGAATTTGCCCGCAGAGTGAAAGGGCAAAAAAAACGAGAAACCTCCGCATTTCGCGTCCAAACCGATCGTGATTTGATCACCCAAAAAGGCTCGATCGCCAAGAAAAAACAGAATGCCGTTGGACCCCATTTATTTTACTCACGCCGGGAGCCAACCGCCTCTTGGCTTTCCCGAGTCACCTCAAGGCCTTTGTCCAGTCCAGGCCCTGCCAATCTCAAACGAACTTGTCTATTGTTTTCATAGTTCAATCGGTCCAAGATCATTCACTTCATGGATCCGTCTACAGATGAAAGGAAATTTGTCAGTTTGCTTGTCTATACGACATGAGACTGGTTATCCTACTTAACAATCCCTGAAGACAGGTTCCAGGCAGAAACACGGGTTTCTACAAACACCGGGGGCGTTATCTGCTAGAACTGGGCGATGTTTCCCTGGAAACTGCCATCTTGCGCTCCCCTCCTTCTCTGAAAAAGGATTAGCCAAGTATTAACCAGATAATCGATAGACCCCCCCAATATTACTCCCCGACGATGACAGCTAGAGGGTTTCCGCAATAAGAGTTGCAGTTTCCAATCCGGGAGGTGTGCGTCAACAGCGGTACCGTATGTCTGGATCGATTTGATGGGAAATCGTTACCACTGAGTGGGGTAGGAAGCCAAGATGCACAGGAATAGTGGCTGAGAGTATGCGACGTCTCGAGGTTTCATGGGAAGTGGACTTTCATGTGTTTTGCACGTTCAAAACCGCGAACGATATAGCAGTAAAGCACCTTCCCGAAAGCCAGCATGTATGGTGTCCTCCAAATCTTGCAAGTCAAGGTGGGGAAGCGCGAAGCCGAACGACAGAGGAAAGAGCCAAAGAAGAGATTGGGACTAGGCAAGGGAAACACAGGTTGAGCTGAGGCTCAAAGGGTATGAGGAGTGGGGCGTAGATTCCAACTCTCTCGGTACTTTAAGCTCTAAACTGACAGATTCTGGGCATGCAGTGAGCGCGTACAGCATCGGTGCGACTCCACGTCAGCGTTTCTAGTCCGGTATTCCTGTCGTGAACTTCAGCATCTTTGCTCCCCGCTGCTTCTCATTGCCTAGTATAGACCGTCGCAGCAATATCGAAGCCTCTATGAGTCGTGGATTTTGCTAGACCCAAACAACAAGGTGAATGGTACCAAGGTGACAAGATCGTTCCAATGAGTGGCGCGAAGTGGACGGAAGGTGGGGGACTAGTTATGGTGCCCGGTTTGCTTTGACAGTGATGGAGCGGCGATGGTGGTCGCGTCAGGGAGCTCGGCGGGCAGAGTCGTCAATCATGAACGTAGAAGAAAGACACAAAGGATGCAGAGAGCCATAATTAAAAACGATTGCCGTATAATAGCCAGACCCATTGTTTTGGGCCCGGGCGATGAGTTACCAAAATTCTGGTTTGATGGACAATCCTCCAAGAGCCCAAGAGTCATCCAAACGTCTGGAACGCTTGTATATGGAAGGTCAAAGTCTTTTTGCGGCGATACGTCCTTCGCAGGTTCGGTAAGGATGCTCAAGTCTACCCCTTCCAGGGTAGTTGGTTGTGCAAAGGGCGGGGAAGACCGACGGCGGTGTTCCCGACTTGGTCCCGACATGAACCTGTAATAGGAAATCGTCCGGCTGGTGTTTTTTTTTTTCTGTCCGCTGATGAAATTGAGAAAATTGAGGAACATATCTTCCACAGGGTTTTCAACATTCGGCGTTCGAGAAAGACCTCCGTTTGTCTGCATTCAACGGGATCGGGAGGCGAACCACGTGTAAATGCTATACGGGCATGCGGGCTTGCATGCCCAGGTGAGGGACCACCCCACTTTTCCTTCACATCTCCAGATATGTCTTCGAGACAAAGANTTTTTTGTGCAAGGCAGTTCCTTCAGGTCTACTTTAATAGCTTGGCATCATACACGACCTACACGTTGAGATACAAAAGATATCGATATCAATCTCCAGGGAGATGAGCTGTCGTGACGTGCACTATCCCATCCCCTGACCCCGCAACGAGGACGCTTGTTCAGCCAAATTCGGTGGAGGTGTGGATGTTGCATTGTGATTCGCTAATCATTTGTATGCCGTTTCTCAAGCCAAGCCCATCTTAGCCAGAGTTTCCCTTATCATCGCGCACGTCACTCAGATATTGAATGGCAATCCTTGCTGCGAAATACGGTCCTCGAGTCTCTCTAGAACCTGGTTAAAAGAAGTCCATTCAGCAAGCTGCTAACATAGGTAGTGACAACAAACAACATTCTCGAATTGTGGAGCTCGGCATCGAGAAGGGCTCCCTTATTTAATGAGAGTTGCCATCGAGATGACGACCGGGCCAAGGCTAAAAACGCCGTTTGTTCTCCCAGGTTGGGATTGGCTCCTCGCTTTCACCTTTCTGCCCCTTTCACTTTCCTTCTAACTTTTCTGTTCTTCCCTTTTCTAGTTCCCCTTCGTTTTTCTATTGCTCTTTTCTCCTTCTCCTTCTCTTTCTTCTTCTCTTTCTCATTTTTTCCCTTCTGCTTCTGCCTCGGTTTCCATTCGACAGCTTGCGTTCCTGCACCCAGCTGTGCTGGGATATCCGTTCTTTATCTTTCTTTTTACTTTGACCAGTACACGGGTTGTCAACTATCAGAGCCATGCTGCAGGGACGGCCTCGTGAATTTGCGAAGACGCTCCTTGTCCTCACTCGCATCAAGTTCCTAGTAAGCTCAGCATCACACAACGCAAAAGCTCGTATTGACTCGGGCCCCCTTTCAGTTCGATAGGGTCACCTCCACACCATATGCTATCTTTTACTTCTTTACTACTCTCCTTTCGTGCCTTATTCTCGCCGCCTTGCAAGGTGTCATCCTTTCGGACAATACTAGGGCCGTGAATATCCTAGCCGAGGTCGTAGATGCTGCTCAGGCGCCCCCACATATCACGATCATGGTNGATGGTAAGCTGCATGTGTGCGACCATATCCCAGATCGGTTGGATACCAACTGCACTGTCATCCTTGGTCTGAACGACCAGACCGATCCTGCGGGTGTTCGACTCGTTGAACCGAGTCTACTAGGTCTGGAGAGAAGGCAGATCGATGACGAGGCTGAAAGCGACAGCGATGGTGACGATGATGGCGCCGAGAGCGATGACGAAGAGAGTGACGACGAGTTGGAAGGCGACCTTGAGGATGAGGTCCCCGGTCCGCCTCCTGCTGGTCCTCCTGCTGGTCCTCCTGGTCCTCCTGATCCTCCTGGTCCTCCTCCTAATCCTCCCTCAA
>JANBPK010001485.1:0-80876 GCA_027579435.1 Candolleomyces eurysporus
ACGACACCGGAATGAACAGCAACCGCGTCCCCAGGTTAGGACTGCCCGTGCTATGTCCCCTGTAAGGGCTAGACAGGGAGAGTCAAGCCTCACTCAGCGGCGACGATCAGTAGACGCCCCACCTCAGCCAACACCAGCACCCAAGCCAACAGTCCACAAGCCCTTCTATCGTCCGCGGCCTCTTTGGTGGGTCGCCCTTCTCTATTAGTTTACGAGGCCTGTTATTCATGTTTCATACAGGCTCGTCCCATTTGCGATCGTTGCAGCCCTTGTCGTAAGTGCCTCGTAATTTCATCTTTGTAATTAGTGCGCTGAACAATTATGCAGCGCGGCATGACGCTGGCGCCTCGCGTCGAAGTCTACACCCAGCTTGCATGCTATTCGCTGCATGTACCACATGAACCCCAATTCGACGCCTTGGATCTATCCCTACAGCGCATCGAATGGCACCCTTCGTCCGCCATCTCGCTCTACTCATCCCTTGACCCCCTCGGACCCCACCTCTTTCCCTCTCCTCTGGTCCAGCGCAATGCTTCTACTCCCGCTTTCGTTGCAACCTTGCCCGATCCACGCACTCTTCCTCCACGCCGTTGTCTCACCGACCCTGCAGTGCAGGCCTCCGCTGCCCGTCTCCAAACTGTCATGACGACCACAATGGGCCTGCTCTCCGCGCTCACTACCTCCTTCTGGAACCGCTTCTCCCAATCTCATGGTCGCACCAAAGTCCTTGCAATCTCAACTTTCGGTTTGTTCTTCACCGATCTCGTCTTTATCCTCACTTCGACTCCGACATTGCCATGGCCGCTATCCCTCATCAGCTACGATGCTGCTTGGGACCGGCACAAGCACCATATTCTTATTGTCGGACCTATTGTGGAAGGACTTTTGGGAGGATGGACGACCTTGCAAAGTGCCACGAGTGCATATATCAGTGATTGCACGAGTGTCGGAAGTCGTGCCGGGATCTTCTCAAGGTTCACCGGCGTGTTCTATGTTGGGTTTAGCATCGGACCGATGATTGCTGGATGGATCGTGAGGCATCCCGAGCTATTAAATTTCCCCCCTTCACACAGCTCGAGTGGCGGATTCACCATGAAGAAGCCCGCGGACATCCAGAGTGTAACAGGGGTGTTTTGGATCGCCATCATTTGCAGCTTCGTCAACTTTTTGTTGGTGCTATTCGTCTTCCCGGAATCGTTGGACAAAGCGAAACAGCAGCAGGCGAGGGATTTGAAAGGCAAGGGTCGAGCAGAGGAGGACGAATCAGATCCTACTTCCCCTATCTTGCTCTCCGTGGAAGATGTGGAAGGTGTTGGAGGTGGAGATGGGTTTGTGGATGTTGAAGAGCTTCGAAAGACGCCGATCTCTCCCTCGTCATCGTACAACGAATTGTCACGTCGCCCCTCGATCCAGAGCCAACCGGGTTCTTCATCCTCAGCTGTCTTCCCTGTCGAGCAGGAACCCCAGCAGCGAACCATCTTTTCGCATCTCACCCGTCCATTCAGCGTTTTCTTCCCCGTGTACATCTACATGCCCACCCGGAATTCGCTTACTCTCAAACGCCGACCCGACTTTTCTATCACCTTCCTTGCGGTCGGCCTCTTCTTCTGGATGCTAAGCACTGGCGCGTACCAGATCAAGTATCTATACGCCGAGCATACGTATGGATGGGGTGCAGCGGAGCTGAGTTGGTACATCTCGTGGATGGGATTTGTCAGGGCGGTGGTTCTTTTGGCTGGAATCCCTTGGGTCATCAAGGTTTTCAAGCCCAAGATGACTCCCGAAGCTGAAGGAAGTTCGGAAGATGACGGAAAGGGAAAGCAGAGGGCCGATGAGGAGGGGCAAGTGAACGACGGAAAGAAGGCAGCGCCGACGCGGCTCCAGTTGGGCAAGACGATCCGGTTCGACCTCCGACTCGCGCGCGCTTCGCTCCTTGTGGATTTGATATCTAATATCCTTATTGCCGCCACGCCGTCGCCTTCGTACCGCATGAGCCTCAAGTACTACCTCGCTGGTCGCCATGGAAGTCCTATGAACAATCCTGATACGCACGCGCAGAGCCAGGCGCTGTTCGTCCTCGCCAGTTCGCTGAGCGCTTTGGGCGGTGGGCTTGTACCCGCTGTGCATAGTCTGGCACTCTGCATTGTCCAGGCGCGGAGCATCGCACCAGATTTCGGGATCAACGATTATGGGCTTCGCGATTTGGATGATGTGCATTCGGCGGAGGATGGATATGGAAGTCTGAGAGACGAGTCGAGAGCGTCGAGTATCAGGTCGAGCGTTGGTTCTTCCACGTCGGCTACGACTCCGTTCGTACCGACACCAGCCCCACCCGTTGATTCGGGAACTCTGTTTGGGGCTTTTGCGCTCCTGCAGGCTCTTGCGCAGATGATCTTGGCCCCGATGCTCTTTGGTCTTGTCTACTCGTCGACTGTGTCCAACTACCCCAAGACGGTGTTCATCTTGTCCTCGGGGTTGCTGATGGTGAGCATCTTGTTGATGCTGGTGGTGAAGAACCCGGTGGGGGAGGTCAGGGTCGAGAGGAGGGATAAGAGGTTTAGGAGGAGGATGGAGAGGGAGAGTATGACAGGATTGAGGGGGAAGGCGCTCCATTATCAGCACCAGCAACAACTTCTTCAACCCCAGCATGTTGGAGGGAAGAAGCTAGGCGGGGTTGTCAACGCAAAGATCAATGCGAACCGTGCCAAGGCGATGATGGTGAAAGAGAGGGAGATCCAGAAGAGGTGGGAGGCGGATATCGAGAGGAGGGGGAGGTCGAGGAGGAATAAAGATTTGAGAGGAGGAGCTGTGCCTGTGTCGATTGCGTTCTNATGGTGATANGGGGACTGAGAGCGGGGGAAGGGAATGGGGGTTCGGTAGATGAGAGCGCGTTGGTTATGAGGTCGGCTTAAGGCGNTTTGGCGGAATTTGCGCAGTTGTCGGCCTGCCATCTGGAGTTGAGCACAATTCGCTGCCCGTTGGACAACCCCGAGGACCGATCCGAGCGGTCAGGTGAACGCCCCTTCGGCATCCAGCCTCTCTCTTCCGACCTGAAGTGCGTCGTTTTTCGTTTTCATTCATTTCTTGTATTATTAGTAGTAGACATCATCATCCATTACATCCAATCATGCATTTGTCTCCCACCCACATTCATTTCTCATCCGTATATATATCTATTCGCTTTCTCCTTGTACTATTTTGTATACTAGCTACCCTACGCTCGTTTTTTTTTTTGCTATTGCTGCATAGTGCTTCATCCTCATCCTCATCATTTCTGAAGTTCGCCTAGAGTATCGTAACTTAGCTTCGCTTTTGTTTACGCACCATCATCAATTTCACTCTTAATACAGTGCATATATGTTTCGGTAATAATTAGTGCGATCTGGTTTCTGGTTTCGATTTAATAACTTGAACGTTGGACATTAAAGCCTGGGCCTTAAGTGGTCCTGAGGCCTGGGCACTGAGCGCCCTTTTCCATGTCGGGGAGGTTGTTTGGATCTCACACGTGATCCAAACAACCGTCCGGCGCTAGCCCTCTGACCCACCCTCTTTGACTGCACCGCCGCTCCTTTTAGGGTTGCGTATATAAGTCGGATTTATTTGCAACCATGTAATTTACAGTGTAATTTACATTAATGAGGCCTGAGGCCTGAGGTCTTGTAAATAATGTAAATAATTCACGGTCACATGTAATGTCTCAGCCTATGCGTCAATGGTGTATGCTGGTGAGGGGGACGGAAGCGAGGTCGATCTCGTGCGCGAGTGACGGAATTCAAGAGCTGCTTGCGGATTCACCACTGCCCTGCCAGCAGGAGGCCAGATTGGGGCAATCGAAGGCAGAGGTGGAGATGAAGGAGTCTGGCGGCACCTTCGATCTTGGGTCCTGAGCGTAGTGGAGGAACATCGGTCGGTATTCGAGGGAGCTGCGAGCAAATCTGCACAGGGCCATGTGTCACGTGCCCGTGCTAACCCGAGTAAATTAATGTAAATTACAATTATTTACCGCGCCGGAAATTTTGGCCTGTTAAATTACACATTAATTTACACCCCGGGGACTTATATACGCAACCCTAGCTCCTTTGCACCCATGGAGTTCTACTTCAAGCTAATTATGTCTCTGCATTGCTAGTAGTTACTACTATCGAGGTCGCTAAGCTATCAAAGCCAGCTCATTATCACTTTTACCAGCGGCACCTGTCATCCGTCACCAGCGTCTTTCACTGGCAGACAACATGCTGGAGGCCTTGCTTTCGCTTACCACTGTCCCTCAACCCTGGTACCTTGCCCCAAGTGTCTTATCCCTGATTATATCATGTTCCTCGTTCTGAGCGCCTCCTTGTGGCTCGCATGAACCCGAGGCACGCGGATGAAACCAATCCTGAAGGGGATTAATTCGCTGAAGAAAACCTTCTTTCTATTTGGTCAATTCACCTGCTCCACGACGCGTCCCCCTGGGTAGCTACAATTGGCAAGATTGTAAATGTTTCACGCCGTCCCGTTGAACTGGTTCTGACTGTAGGCAGGTGCTAGACCGATGCCATGCGATGCTGATGAGGACGCCGCTTGACCTTCATCCCGAGAATCGAGGAATCACATTCATTATGATTGAAATCGAGGAGGTTCATCACTATCGAAGTACCCCCACCTACTAGAAAATACCATCATGCGCTCGTTTGATTTTGTCTGGCCGCCGTACCACTGGATACTCTCCATGAACCACTTCCGAGCCTCTCCCCGTCTACTAGCTATGCAATGCCCCTCTTGGGCCCAACCTCAATTTCTATCAGCTCACTTGAGCGGCTGCACGCATCGATTTGGCAAACCAGTCGCTAATAAATTTCTATTAAGCCTCAAGTTGATAACATTTTGGTCCCGTTCCCGGAAGCGCCCCACAACAAGCACTTCTCGATCGTGCTTATACTCCTCTTGGAAGTCTCAGATGCCGACGATTAAATCCTCGCACACCATATTAAGCGTGCCCGGTCTGTCGACCCTGCAGGCTGTCTTCATTTGTTGTTTCTTCCGATTGAAAGGCGTTGGTCCGAGCCTTTAATCTTGTCTGCGTTGGTGGCAATACTCAGCATGTTTTCTTCCACTTGGGCCCTGTTTCTTGCGGTTTTTGCCCATTTTGTGTGCGAAGAAAAGAGATTTTAGAAGACACGCCGTAGCCTCTAGTAGACTTCCAACATACTAAACACGCCTCTAACATCCTTACAATTCTAGCTAACCAAATCAACAGGCTCCATTGCTGGGAAAGATATCGATGGATCCTAAGAAGGGCCTGCAAAATGATGAGAGCCCCGAGTTATTCAGGAAACCAATTAGATGCAAAGGTGAAATGGGACCCTCTTCTTCTCCGCCGCGATCCGGATATGTGGGCCATTCACGAGACTTGGATTGGGAATCAAATGTGCAGATACGTGATCCCAATGCATAGGCAAAAATGGAGTAAAATACAAACACTTCAGTTAAGGACACGACGTGTCCACAGCCCTAATTTAATACTCCAACCCTGAAGGTTAACAGCGGATAACCTAGTACTCACGCACGAGGCGGACATCTTTTCCTCTACCTTCACCCTGTTTTGCATAGCGGGTCCGATCGACAGGCTCTATAACGCCACCGACCCAAGGCGCGATAGAAATGATGGCGTGTTGAGGAGCCCGATGACGAGGGCGACACAGGATGGATTCCATTAGGCATAGCTAAGCTAGCGTCAAAAAGCGTAGATAGATCTTGATTCCTGAGCACCAAAGACAATGCTGAACCTCCAGGAAGAGGACCCTGTTCTCTGTTACTTGACCGCCACCTAAGATCAATTCGCAGATGAAGAAAGCCGTCATGACTCGCCAGCTGAAGTCAAGCACAAATTTGCCCACCATCGGTAATCCAGAGGGTCTGACTCGACCCGAGCGGTTGGCAGAAGAACGCGCCTCCTGCAAACTTTAACTTCCCCCTGTCGCGACATGCCTTATTTTCGTGATTTCTATTCTTTGCTTCGTTTCTTGTATTACTAACAGGCGTCGTCGTTATTTCTTCCTCAGTCAGACCGCCAACATTAGCCATTGTGCAAATTTCCGACCAATGCCAGCATCGTACGAAGCGCCCGCAGTAGAGATCAAGATTTCGTGTGATCACAAAATTCTGCAGAACCCTAGGAAAACGGGTTTCTCTCTACACGGCACATTTCCTTCAGTGACTTGAACCATTACATAGTGACGTGTGAAAAATTGAGTTCATAAATACTGAAACATGTAAATTTCTGCAACACTCTAATAGTGGTATAGCCAAATTACGAACGCGCGCTAATCATTCGCCTCATTGGACTATTCTCGACAAACCAAAGCCCTGGATCGTTGGTTTGCGGAACTTGGACATGCCTGGAGGCAACCTAAAGGCAAATTCGAGGACTCTCTGGAAATTAGCCATCATTTCGCAGAAACCCACATGTTCTTTCGCGAAGATATAAAGGCCTGAGCTCTGGTCGTACTCCGATCTCACTCACTGCTCTCCCCCGAAATGCGATTGCTAAGATACCTGCCTCCTCTCGAATACCCTATCACACGCCAATTCGAGTCTGTCTCGTGGGCAGCTTTCGCATACGTCTGCGGACTATTGGGGGGTATCCTACTCTGTGTTATCAACAGTCAGTCAGAGATCTTGGGCTTACCTGCGGCAGCTGCTTGCTAACAACTGGTGATTTGGTCGAACAGTTCCTTTGGTTGGCTACGACCCAATCACTGCCTTCCGCGGGGACTTCAATGTCACTCAACGATTCTGGTTCGACCGTTTAATCCCAATCATGGCCCAAAAACCTGGCACTCGTTGCGACGACCATGTATTCAACGTCGGCGAGTCCCTTGTTACCAACGTCTCCCTCTTTGAATGGAAAGTCAAAGGAGTGTATAGGCCAAATGCAGGAGGATCGGGGTTCTCGTACAGAGGAGAGACCCTCGACAACTGCGACATCCATCAGGTAGCCCTGAACGGTGATCTCAGAACATGGACGCTGGACGGGAGTATGTGGTTGTACTGCAATAGCTCATCTGAGTCGAGCAAAGGCCATAGTCAGCCACTGGAGCTGGCAGGCGTCGCAAGCTTCGGAGTGTCCGCACTTCCAGCCAGGCGGACGAATTTTCAGCGTATGGTCAGATCCCCTGCACAGGATAAACTTGCTCTTACGATCGAGAGACTGTGAGTCCCGTTTGCGTCCTTGTTCCGAGGCATTTTGACTCGGGTACATTGTACCTGGGTCAGAGGCGCCAAGCCGGTGCACTGCCGGTCGCATCACTTCGGCCGGGTTTTCCCGCTTTTCCTGTTTCTTTGCATCGGCCCGAGTTTCCGTTCTGCAGACGGTCGCTGTCGCACACCCACTTCACCGGTTCACCTGTTCCTCTGTATTCAGAGCATGCCCTCGGCCTTTAATACAGCGTTCAACATGAGCATCAGTTAGTACTATATGTAAATATCAATGCCNAAAAAAAAGGAATGTGGAACTGTAGGTCGGTCAAGTCCTAAGTCACCCTCTACTCGAGTTTCACAGTGCGGCGGTCGCCATGCAGCGATGCCTGCCAAAGTAACCCCCCGGCATACCTTTCATTGCAGGAGTGTACGTGCACATACCATCAACTGAGCGCATTTTTGAAGCCCTGACGTTTGCCGTTTCTGCTGTTTTCTCTCTCTTTCAGGAGCGTAGCCTCCACGTTCGTTCGAGGGACGTTGTTGACAGAGGCAGGTGCCCAGGTGTGTGTGTCAAATTTTCTATCGGTCTCCCGTTTACAGAGACGTATTACTATCAGGCGGCGTCTGTCACAGTCACTCAAGCCTTGTCCACTGTCATGCCCATGCTACTCGCTTCCACCAATACCGCCCAGACGAACACCATTTCCTCAAGCACTGTTTACTGCTACTACCCGAATTTGTGCTACAGTGCGGTTGGACTTCAATCAAACCTCGCACGGTACGTATTGCCGGTTCGGGACGATGCTCCTTTCAAGATCAGGAACGACAACCAGGGATGGGACGCTCGGTGTGGAGCGACATGCCCTTCACAATACAGAAAGACACAAAGCGATGTGGGAGTTGCATCGTTTAGGTGGAATCCTGTTGTGACCGTCCCCGATTCTCGTCATTTGGCAACTGATTACTTGGTCGCAGAGACTCTCTGCAAGTGGCACTTGTCAAAAGCATGCCGGAACAAAAATTGTGCTCATTACAATCCGGATCCACGTCGTAGTAGGATGTGTTAATTAAATATTCATGATATAAGATGAAGAATTTTAATTTATTTACAACGCGCTCACCGGTTCAAGGGAGCCAATGAGAGGCAAAATGCCTCGGACAACCTGCCGCGCACAGCGACGGCCCACTTCCAATGTAAATGTGACTTTACTAACAACCGCCGTCGAAATCGGACAAAGACTTGCTTTGGCAGCTTCTGATTGGAGCACCAGATTCCATGAAGCCTACACCCGAGCACCCAATAATACGGGTGTCGTCGCTTACTCACTTCTTGCACGGTACCCCTTCTGTCCTGCATCCTTGGGCACCACGGATCCCTGTGCTACCAAACCTCCCACAAGTAACATCACTGTCTCTGCTGCCATCCTGGTAGATCAGACCTGTGGGAAGTGGCCGTTGCTTTGCACGGCAGTGGTCCGAGGCATTTTGCCTCCCCACTTATTGTGTGCTCAGACAGGGAAGCAAGAGGACCATGAGGAGACAGGCCAAGGTGAGCCCAAGAAAGGGAAGCGGGAAACGCCGACGGAAAACAGCGGTGCCGATGTTGGTTCCTGCACATGCCGCGCGTCCATCTTGGCGCCTGGAAACTGCGTGTATGAACCCGAGTCAAAATGCCTCGGAACTATTCACCCTCCCGCAGCCCTCTCCTCCCATAGTCATCATCGCATTAGCGATCCCACCATGGTATTCAACATGACGGATATTGCTCCTGTAATCAATTTCCTTCAGCTTGCTCGGGCGGCGGCACACATAGACCTGGGAAACCCAGCCCCAAACAATTTCCTGTTGAACCCTCAGTTTACGGATAATGTTCTGGCTTCAAGATTTCCAGAAAATCCCGTGACAAACGCATCCCAGTCGCGTCTTTATTCGGCATGGAAATCCCAAATTCACCCAACAAATGGTGAATCGTATCCACCGTTCATTGTAATAGGCCCCTCCACTTTGCAGGCCGTCTTCGTATGCCATCTATTCAAGTTGAAGAGCTTTGGGTCGCTGGTTGTCTCGGTCTTGGTGGCCACGCTGAGCATGTGGTCTACAGCGTGGGGTTTGGCAATGNTTTTTTGCTGCGTGCTATGTGAGGAAAAAAAAATGGAGATATTGGTGCGTCACCATTTCAACGAGACCCGATCTCGCCTTGGCTGAAATACTGATTCCTGTGGCGCAACTCTAGCGAACCAGTGTGAAGGTCACATGCAGGTTCAGGCGAACCCGATGGTTGGCGGCTCATCGGCAGGTTCTGGGTTACCCGCGGGCACGGAACCTCTTCTAGGATACAGTTCCTCCAGCGCTCAGCAGTTGTAAACGACTCGGACTGCACAATATGTAATCTATCTAGGTTCTAGGGTGTGGGGAATCTATTTAATCTCAGCCAACCTCAGTTGATTGCCGTCACGATTTTGTCGCTCCTGACCGTCCACCAGACTCTCTCCTGCCTCCTCCCGCCTACTGATCGCCACAGCATATATTTGACCGCTCATATCTGATTACGAACTCCTTAACAGGCTGTGGTGGATAATGTCACAATGGCACCACGCCAGAGGTCTGCCTGCTGTCGACTCACAGAACACAACGGTGTGATATCATGGGGTTACATTCTCGGGGTTCTGAAAGTTGTCATTCTCGCCATCGCCAAGGTGTCAGCCAGTGTCGCTTCAGTCAGTATGCAGTGCGCTGACTGGTATCGTGCGCAGCTGCCTCGTTGGGGTACGAACCGACGACCGTATTCAAAGCCAACTTCAGTGCTACTCAACCCTTCTGACTTGACAACTTTGTGCCATTCACCACGCCCGTACTCACATTAAATGTGAGTACGGGCGTCAAATGTGACATTTGGCTGTTTGTTATGGTTTGTCTCTATTTCTCTTCTAACCCTTTATCTCGAGGTTCGTTGTGGATTTGATATCCAATATTCTTCTTGCCTATACACCGTTGCTTTCGTATCTCATAGGCCTCAAGTATCTCGCTGGTCGTCATGGAAGTCCTATAGGTAGTCCCGACACGCACGCGCAGAGCAAGGCGCCGTTCGTCCTCGCCGGTTCGGTGAGCATTCTTGGGGGTGGGCTCGTACTCGCTGTGCACAGTCTATCACTCTGCATTGTCCAGGCGCGGAGCATCGCACCGGATTTCGGGATCAACGATTAATTGGACCCAGTCCGGCTTATGACTATGACTAAGACTATGGGCTTCGCGATTTGGATGATGTGCTTCGGCGGAGGATGGATATGGGAGTCTGAGAGACGAGTCGAGAGCGTCGAGTATCAAGTCCAGCGTTAGTTCTTCCACTTTCGCTACGACTCCATTCGTACCGACACCAGCCCCATTTGTTGATTCGGGAATTCTGTTTGGGGCTTTTGCGCTCCTGCAGGCTCTTGCGCAGTTGATCTTGGCACCGATGCTCTTTGGTCTTGTCTACTCGTCGACTGTCCAAGACGGTGTGCATTTTGTCCTCGGGACTGATGGTGAGCATCCTTCTGATGCTGGTTGTGAAGAACCCGGTGGGAGAGGTTAGGGTTGAGAGGAGGGATAAGAGGTTTAGGAGAGGGAGAGCATGACAGAATTGAAGGGGAAGGCGCTCCATTATCAGCGCCAGCACGTTCAGCAGCAACAATACCTTCAACCCCAGCATGTTGGAGGGAAGAAGCTAGGCGGGGTTGTCAGCACGAAGATCAATGCGAATCGAGCCAAGGCGATGATGATGAAAGAGAGGGAGACCCAGAGGAGGTGGGAGGCAGATATTGAGANGGGGGGGGGAGGTCGAGGAGGAATAAAGATTTGAGACGAGGAGCTGTGCCTGTGTCGATTGCATTCGACGGGGATAGGGGACTGAGAGCGGGGGAAGGGAGTGGGGGTTCGATGGATGAGAGCGCGTTGGTTACGAGGTCGGCTTAAGGCGTTTGGCGGAATTCGCGCAGTTGTCGGCCTGCCATCTGGAGTTGAGATCGCTGACCGCTCGACAGCCCCGACGATCGATCCGAGCGGTCAGGTGAGCGCCCCTCACTGCATCAAATTTCTCTACCGACCTGAAGTGCATGCGTTGTTTCGTGTTCTCTTATTTCTTGAATTATTAGTAGTAGACGTCATCCTCCATACATCCAACCATGCATTCATCCAACCCACATTCATTAATCATTTCTCATGTGTATATATATCTTATATATGAGCTACACTACGCTTGTTTTTGTTATTCAATTCGCTGCATGGTTGCTTCATCCTCATCCTCATCATCTTTGAAGTTCGCTTAGACTATCGTAACTTAGCTTCGGTTTTGTTTACGCAGCATTTCGGTTATGATTTCAATTAAGTTTAACAACGTGAACTTTGGACGTTGAAGTTTGAGTACCCAGGTTCATGTCGGGCCCCAAATTCCGAGATCGGTCATGACTCGGAGGAGCGCCAGCATTACGATTTAGTCAAACACAACGTACCTTGCCCGCTGCTGCACCGTGGCTCCTTTCCTCCGTGGAGTTCTACTTCAAGCTGGGAATGTCTCTCCATTGGTAGTCACTCCTATCGGCGTCGTTCAGCTATCGATGCTGGCGAGCGTTTCTGCCGCGTCTAGCGTCTTCCATTGACAGCCAGCATGCTGGAGGTGGTCTTATGATCCTCGTTCCCGCTTGCCACTCCCGCTCAACTCTCCAACCTCGCCTCGTGTACTACAAGCAGGCCCTGACTCGATGGTGTGCGGACACTGACTCAAGGCACTGCTTGGCTTCATTCCGAAGAATTGCGGTTGTATGTGCGATCGAAGTTCAGCCTCATATATGTACTCCCATCCACTCGATTCTCGAATACCTCTTCACGCGCCCCTTTGAGTCTCTCGGGCTCATCAAATCAGTTTGGAGCTTCTCCCGGCCTAGTCTTCACCACAATTGACGAATAACTATCCCGAAGGAGGCTGCTCATCTTTAATCCGGTGCATAGCATAGCCTTGCGGCTCTTTGACAGGCTATTGCATTCCGTCACTGTAATACAATTGACGCCAGGCCTGAGGCCTGATTCCTTGCCTGCTGTTGGCATAGTCATCGAAACAGCCGCTTAATAGATTGAACGCCACAGGAGCTCCGGCGATGCTCAGACTCATTTATAGGACCCCGAGGTCTGCTCAGCACACGCATACATATCTACTGGCACTATCATCCCCTTTGGTGAAAATATGCCATTGAAGGTCCCTCCCCTCGAATACCCCATAACTCGTCAATTTGGCTCTGTATGGTTGACTTCCTTGGCCTATGTTCTCGGTTTTCTGGCAATTGCTATCCTTGCGATTGCCAATGGTCAGTCGCTATCGCTTTGTGTCGACTGTGCGCTTATTCGTATGCCGGGTAGTCGCTCTGGTAGGGTACGACCCGACGACCGTCTTCCAAGCCAACTTCAATGCCACCCAAACCTTCTGGTTTGACCGCTTTATACCGTTTTTCGCTCAAACCCCAGGCACCCTCTGTGACACACACGTCTTCAATGTTGGCGAGTCTATGGTGACCAATAGCTCTCTTTTTGAGTGGAAGGTTCAGGCGGTATATCAACCTAATGCAGCGGAATCAGGGTTCTCGTACAGGGGAGAGACCCTGGACCACTGTGATGTTACGCAAGTGGCACTGAGCGGTGATATTAGGACGTGGACTATAGAAGGTAATATGTATCTCTATTGCAACGCTCAATCGCAGGGAGGAGGAAACAATCTGGAAATAGCCGGCGTTGCGAGCTTTGGCGTTTCAGCCCTTCCAGCAAGACAGACCAATTTCCAGAGAATGTCGAAATCAGCTTCGCAGGACAGTGTTGCTGCTACTATTGAGACATTGTAGGTCACCCCCGTTTCTATTATCGAGTAAATCTAATGATTCGACTATCACTGGAAGATTTTCCCTGGCCGCTATCGACCTGGGGACTCGAGTCTACGAAGCGTATATTCGAACAACACCCAACAACACAGGCCTTGTTGCCTTCTCCGTTCTTGCAAATTTTCTTTTCTGTCCCCCAACCCTTGCTGCAATGGATTCATGTGCTACTACCAACTCGAATCCTTTCATTGGGTTCAACGGTTCCTCAGCCATAACAGGGGAAAACATCATCCTACCCCTCAACGTTGTGACCGACATCGCCAATGTTACATGGCCGCTTCATTATGAACTGGGCGAAGAACTTCTCGGGCCAATCCTCAACTTCGCGCAGCTCACTCGAGCTGCCGCACACATCGATTTAGGCAATCCAGCCGCTAACAATTTTCTATTGAATCCTCAGATTGTTGATAACATCTTGGTCTCCTCATTCACGGAAACCCCCATAACAAGCGCTTCTCAATCGCGCTTATACTCGGCTTGGAAGTCTCAGATGAATCCCACGATTCGATCCCCGTACCCCAAACTAAATGTACCTGGCCCGTCAACCCTACAGGCAGTCTTCATTTGTCGTTTCTTCCGATTGAAAGGCATCGGGTCTTTGATCGTGTCTGTGTTGGTGGCAACACTCAGCATGTTTTCTTCTGCTTGGGCCCTGCTTCTTGCGGTTGCTGCCCATGTTGTGAAGAAGGGAGATAAAGAAGGTATGGTGTAATCTATAACAGCTTTCTAAAGCCATGAGTCACGTTTCTGACATTCTTACGATTCTAGCTAACTGCTGCGAAGACCATCAACGAGGTCCATTGCTGGGAAGGATAGATCCTAAGGAGGGCCTACAAGACGACAAGTCCACGAGTTCTTACCAACACTCAATGCAGATGCGAAGCTGACTTGAGTCCCTGTTCTTCTCCATCGTGATCCGAATATGTGAACTACTTACGAGAACTGGAAACGGAAATCGAATTCGCAAATATGTGATCCTGATGTACAGACAAATTTAAAAGGGACTAAACTACTTATGAACACTCTAGTTTCAGGCACGACTGTGACTAAGTCCCAAAAATGAGGTTGGATTCCGCCATGAAGAGAACATTGTTCTCTGTCAATTGGCCGTCACCTCAAATTGATTTTCAGGTGAGAGGCGCAGTGTCAACGTGCCATTCTGGAGTTGAGTACAAATCCGCCAACCATCGACAACCGAGGAATCGACCTGAGCGGCCATATGAACGCCCCTCCTGCGTCAAACCTTTTTCCCGACCTGAAGGACTCTCAGCAATTGTGAGAGACTCGGACTACACAATGTAAATTTATTTTAGGGCGCGAAGAATTTCTTCAATACCACAGGTTGAAAGCGCCAATCAAACGACGTGGGAGAATTCAACTGATGCGTCAAGCGGCGTGGTTGCAGTTCTGAACAAACCCTCCATCATGCCACCTCGGGATCCTGCCTTTCCTCCTGCTTATCTGATCCTTACCACTCCTCTTGTCACTTGAATTAGTTCGGTAACTACTCTTTTGAAGGAAGCCGTTCATATCTGGTTCATTATCTCGGAATTCCTCAGTGACAAGCTCAGATGCCGTCACACAATTGAAGTACGGGTCCGTCCATCGACCAACTCAACTGCCACAATGCCTATTTGTACGCGACAAGAGCTCAATATCTGGACTCACTAATACTGTGCTAGCCTGGGATCGTGCCTTCCACCTTGAAGTGTTTCTCCTCAGCTTAGCGGGCCTTGACGTTAACCCTCAAACGAGCATAGCCTGCACAGAAACGTTCTCGTCATTTACTCGTAAGCTTCATTAACCTGCTCCACAACACTGCATATGGCTATATAACGAACTGTGCACCAATCATCGACATCGTCCTCGACTATTGTTGACAAGCCCCCGAATCGATGGTGTGCGGAACTCGAGGACGCCTTGGGTTTCATTCCGAAGAGGCCCGCATGTGCTTTCGTGAAGACTTAAAAGGTCTCATGGACGTACTCTCACTTTCCACCAAAACCAGTCGGGAAGATGCTACTGCTGAAAAACCTACCTCCTCTCGAATACCCTATCACGCGCCCCTTTGAGTCTGTCCGGCTGACCGCGATTGGATACATAGGCGGCTTTTTCGGGATTATATTGCTCTGTGTTATTAACAGTCGGTCGAGCTCCTGCGTCTATCTACTGCAGCTGTTTTTCTAACACCTGGTCGAATAGTTGCGCTGGTTGGCTACGACCCAACCACCGTCTTCCATGCCAACTTCAATATCACTCAAGAATTCTGGTTTGACCGCTTTATTCCCTTCATTGCTCAAACACCTGGCACACTTTGCGATGCGCACGTATTTAATGTCGGCGAGTCCCTCGTTACCAACGTTTCCCTCTTCGAATGGAAAGTCGAAGGAGTATACAGGCCAAATGCAGGAGGATCAGGGTTCTCGTACCGTGGAGAGACACTCGACAACTGCGACATCCAGCAAGTGGCGCTTAACGGTGATATCAGGACATGGACGTTGGACGGGAGTATGTGGTTGTATTGCAATAGCTCATCGAGCGAGGGCAACGGTCAATCGTTGGAGTTGGCGGGCGTCGCAAGCTTTGGAGTTTCCGCACTTCCGGCCAGACAGACGAATTTTCAGCGCATGACCAGGTCGCCGGCGCAAGACAGTCTTGCTATTACGATCGAGAGACTGTGAGCACCGTTTACATCCTTGTAAAAGTGATTTAACTGACAAGATCGGACAAAGATTTGCATTGGCAGCCGTTGATATTGGCGCCAGAGTCTACGAAGCCTACGTCCGAACGCCCAATGACACTGCCCTCGTCTCTTATTCTCTTTTCGCGCGGTACCCTTTCTGCCCTGCATCCTTGGGGACCACGAATCCTTGTGCTTTCGACCCTCCCGCGGTTGATATCGCTGTCTCCACTGCCATTCTGGCAGATAATACTATCCAACCTCCAGCAGCCGTCCTCCCTCACAACTACAACCGCATTAGCGACCACACTATTCTATACAACATGACGGATATTTCCCCTGTGATCAATTTCCTTCAGCTTGCTCGAGCAGCGGCTCTGATAGACCTGGGAAACCCAGCCCCAAACAACTTCCTGTTGAACCTTCAGTTTACGGATAATGTTTTGGCTCCGAGATTTCCGGAGACACCCGTGACGTTTGCGTCTCAGTCGCGGTTGTATTCGGCGTGGAAGTCCCAAACCGACCCAGCGGACAATAGTTCGTATCCAGTGTTGAGGGTACCAGGCCCATCGACGCTTCAGGCTGTCTTCAACTGCCATTTATTCAAGTTGAAGGGCCCCGGGTCGTTGTTTGTCTCAGTGTTGGTGGCTACGCTGAGCATGTTTTCTTCAGCGTGGGGTCTGGCGCTCATTTTCGCTGCATACTTTGTGAAGAAAAGAGATGGAGATAGTGGTGCGTCACCACTTTAATCTTTAGTTTCGCCTTGCCTGATTCCTGTCGTCTAATTCTAGCGAACCAATGTCAAGGACACGTCCGGGCTCAGACGGGTTTGGAGAAGGAGAAAGAAGACGATTCAATGCTTCCTCGCTCATCGATAGATTACGGAACGTAGAGACAAAGATGAACTTGGAACCTCATCTCCCAGTGCGACACAGGTCCCCGACTCTCAGTAGCTGTGATCGAAGAAGCGATGTAAATCGGACGTGAAGAATGATATCTACTCAATATCAATGACACGAACACGGGAAAAAGCAGTTTCAGTCGGACGTTGTGGGAGAATACTATGCACAAACTCTCATCAAACCATGAGTCTCGCCAGGACAGCACCCCTTCTTGCCTCCCGATCGTCACCTTATCTCTTGACTGGGGATAGTTGCTCTCAAAGAGATTGTTCATATCTGACTCGGAATTCCTTGACAGGCTGTGGTGAATGTCGTCATGCAGTTGGCACCAGGTCAGAGGACTGCCCGCTGTCGACCTGTCATAGACATTGGATAGTGTTAATTTCACAAGAGCTCGGTACCTTGAGCACATTTATAGTGCCTCGAGGTTTGCTCACTGCGGCAATAAACATATCTTTTGGCACATCTGTCATTGTCGACTTCATGCTGCTGAAATTACCTCCCCTCGAATATCCCATAACTCGTCAATTTGGCCGCGTATGGTTGACTTCCCTGGCCTATGTTCTCGGGTTTCTGGCAGTTGTTATCCTTGCCATCGCCAATGGTCAGTCGCTTTCGCTTCGTGTCGATTGTGCGCTTATCCGTAGATTGGGCAGTCGCTCTGGTAGGGTACGACCCAACGACCGTCTTCCGAGCCAACTTCAATGTCACTCAAACCTTCTGGTTTGACCGTTTTGTTCCTTCTATCGCCCAAACCCCAGGCAGTCTCTGTGATACGCGGGTCTTCAACGTCGGCGAGTCTATGGTGACCAACAGCTCTATTTTTGAGTGGAAGGTTCAGGCTGTCTATCAGCCTAACGCAGCGGAATCAGGGTTCTCGTACAGGGGAGAGACTCTGGACCACTGCGATGTTACACAAGTGGCACTGAGCGGCGATTTAAGGACGTGGACGGTAGAAGGTGACATGTACCTTTATTGCAACGTTCAATCTCAGGGAGGGAGGGACAATTTGGAGATAGCGGGTGTTGCCAGCTTTGGAGTCTCAGCCCTTCCGGCGAGACAGACCAATTTCGGGAGAATGTCTAAATCAGCTTCGCAGGACAGCGTTTCTGTTACCGTTGAGAGACTGTACGTGGCCCCCATTCTAGTTATCGAGTAAATTTACTGATTCAAGTGTCCCTGGAAGATTTTCCCTGGCTGGCATCGACCTGGGGGCTCGAATCTACGAAGCATATATTCGAACAACCCCCAACAACACAGGCCTTGTCGCCTTCTCCGTTCTTGCCAACTTTCTCTTCTGTCCCCCTTCTTTTTCAACCGTGCATTCATGTGCCACCGCCAACTCGAATCCTTTCATCGGATTCAATTCTTCTTCAGCCATAACAGGAGGAAACATCCTCCTGCCCCCGGATATCATGACCAACGACGATAGTAAGATCGTACCACCCCAGTACGAGCTAGACGATGTACTTCTCGGGCCCACCCTCAATTTCGTCCAGCTCGCTCGAGCTGCTGCACGCATCGATTTGGGAAACCCAGCCGCTAACAACTTTTTATTAAATCCTCAAGTCATTGATAACGTTTTGGTCGCCACATTCCCGGAAACGCCCATGACTAGTGCTTCTCGGCCGCGTTTGTACTCGGCTTGGAAGTCCCAGATAGACCCAACGACTAGATCCGCATACCCCACATTAAATGTACCTGGCCCATCGACCCTGCAGGCTGTCTTCATTTGTCAGTTCTTCAAATTGAAAGGCGTCGGGTCTTTGATTGTGTCTGTGTTGGTGGCAACACTCAGCATGTTTTCTTCCGCTTGGGCCCTGTTTCTTGCGGTTGCTACATGTTTTGTGAAGCAGAGAGATAAAGAAGGTACGATAGTTTTTCTAACAGCCTTCCGACACCGCGGACCATGTTTCTAACATTCTATGACTCCAGCTAACCTCTGCGAGGATCACCGGAGAGTTTTATTGCTGGGAACGGTAGATCCTGAGAAGGGCCTGCAACTCGATGATGAGAGCACCAAGCGCTCGCCAACACCCAACGTAGATGCAAAGGCGAATTGGGACCCTCTTCTTCTCTATCACAATCCGAATATGTGAGCTCCTTACGAGACCTGAAAATGGAAATGGAATGTGCAAATATGTAATCGTAATGTACAGGCAAGAATGGACTTGAATACGAATGCTCTAGTTTAAGACACAGTTGGGCATCCACCACACATTCCATGTCCACAGCCCCAACAACTCAATACTCCAACCCCGAAGGTCTTTAACAGCAACGAAATGATGCTGACCACACCTTCGCCTAGCACAAACCCACTCGCGACGACCACAAGGCGGATATCATTCCCTCTACCTCCATCTTGTTTTGCATAGCGCGTCCGATAGACATACTCAATGACACCACCGATCAAACGCGCGATGGAAAATGATGGTGTATTGAGGAATCCGATGGCGAAGGCGACGCCGGATGGAATCCATTGCGCGTAGCCGAGCTGACGCCGGGAGGCTTTCGTCTTGATCCCTGACAGAATTCCAAAGAAGAGGCTGAATCCTGCCATGAAGAGGGCACTGTTCTCGGGTAACTGACCGTCACCTGGAATAAATTTGAGCTGGATAAGAGACAGTGCATTGAAGATATCGAGAAGTTGACTTACGGAGGAGTCTCGCGAGCCCCAACCATACATATGCTGTAGGTGCGGGGAATGATGGTCCTGGAATCTCGTAGGCTCGATTGTACAGGGTGAAGGCAGTCGTTGTAACAATGATGGAGACGGACGAGCCAATCAGTTGCCCATAGAATTGTGCGCGAGGAGAGGCATGGCACAGATGACCAGTTTTGAGGTCTTGCATCAGATCCCCAGCTCTAAGTTTCCGTTAGCAAGGAATGAGACGGCGAAAGAGCACAACATGACGCACTGTTGAGCACCCGCTTCGGCCACTCCTCCCGCTATGATATTGGCAACAATATTTCCCGGTTGCAGCCATGCAAAAAGCAGCTGGGAAACCTTTCCGAGCCCGGAAACAGGGTTGAGATCTGTTTCTCCAAGTGCGCGTACTCTGCCGATAAATTAGTATCAAATCAAAGAGACGGCTAAGTAACGTACCCGATAATGCTCAATAAGCCTCCGAAAATAAACCCGATCACAGTCGCCCAAGGTTTAATGCCTTCGTGCCCGAAAACTACCCAGACAAGAATGGTTCCTAACACGATGCTGGCAAGAAGTCCACTTACAACCCACGAGTAGGGCACGAGTCTATCTTCTGTTTCATCCTCGTGGCTTCGCTTGACAGGGCCATCTTCACCAATTCGAGTATACTGTTGCCTCAATGGCTTTACAACGTCGATCACAAATTCGCCGACGACTGGGAGGAGCGAGACCAAGCTGTCAGTGCACATAATGCCAAGTGCGACCCAAAGAATCCAGCCTCGTGCTCCACTCGACATATCACCCACCGGGCCTGGGGCCCAACCTGCGAGTTTTGACAATGGGGAGAGGACGGCCCAGCCGACAAACATGCCTAGGTTCATGCTGACTGTGGTAGGGAATCCCATGATGATGCCCTGGCCGACATACGACAAGCTGGGTGTGAAGTACCACAGCCATTCTTTGGCGAGGTATGTTCCAAATAGGGGAATGGTGAAGACGGCAGGGAAGAAGTATGCGAAAAGCTAAACCGAAATGGTATGAATGTGCCTGTTCTATGAAAGCTCTATAGACGTACCGTTAGGGCACCAGCTGATCCAAAGCTCCAGGCGAGGTCGTGCCACCCCTCATGCTGCACAATGTCTCTTTCATTGTCTTCCTCCGCAGTTTGCTGCTCCTGTGCGGGAACTTCCGCAATTGCCTCGACAGCGTCCTCACTTTCTTCGTGGTCGACTTCTCGATACCCACGCCGGTGTCGAACAGTGTCCGGAGGCGGTAGTTGATGCAATACTGAGATGAGTTGTGCGGTTGCTGTTCCGGAAGGGAACGGTAACTCTTCCTCAATAATCTGTACGAGAGGGTTGGTGCATAACTGCGAACTAAGTAAGCGGCACGTACAACTTGCTTTCGCAGTGGTGGAGATAGGAAGACACTATGGAGGAGTCAGAGGAATTCGGGTTACAATCGAACTAACACTAACCCGAAGAATGCTACGGCACAGGACCAGCCAACGGCAGACCACCATGTTAAATGGATTGGTGGTGTGCCATCTCGTTCTTCACTCAGCAATCCCAAGGCGGGCAGGATACCGACGAAGCCAGCGGCAAGAGGCATAGTTCCAGTAGCCACGGCCGTTGTCTGTACTACAATGAGTTCCTGAGGAGAAAGCGGGGTCGGGAGCATCCTCGAAATTAGAAACCCAATAAGTGCGCTCTGAATTGACATCCTATTGAACGTTGAGAAACTAGAGTTACCGAGCAGTCCCAAGAGCTAACTCACATTGAAATCCATCCTGATTGAAGCCCAAGACTTAGATTTGTGAAGCAAATCAAGCAGCCAATTGCTAGACCGATGAATACTGCTGTCAGAGTGAACTCTGGTTGCGCAGCGGAGAGATGACCATGGTTGGGGCCCAATGACCTGCAAATCATCAGGAATTTTCAGGAAGGGTCTCCATTGTTTGACGTACCTAAGCCAGCGCGTTATATACATGGTTGCAGTCACTGGGAAGGTGACATTAGCCGCTCGCAGTCGACCTCGAACTTATGATGACGATGACGGCGGTCGCGCCGGATGTTTGCCGGCCTCGCGTTGTTGATTCTTATTTGGTCGATCCCGGCGCCAAATTAGTGCTAGTGTGACTCCGGGTGCTTGTCCAGAGTCATCGATTCTCCGTCTTCACCCTCAGAAACCTCTCACCATGGCCCAGAAGATACGCACAGGCCCAGATGTCCTGCGAGTGGTTCCCGCTCCTGGTGAAACTAAGCTGTACGTTCGTCTTGACCGTCGATGATGAGCGGAGTTACTCAATCATAAGGTCAGATTACCCAAGGAAGGAGAGAAGAACGTCCTGATCACATCCGCATTGCCATACTGCAATAACGTTCCTCATCTTGGTATGTATCGAATGCATTTGGACAGGATTGAAATTCTCAAATCGTCTGTAAGGAAACATCATTGGAAGCACTCTAAGCGCAGACGTTTTCAGCCGGTAAGATGAGAGATGCTTCTCCCGATGGGCACGTCTTGAGCTAACGTATTTCTACCCAGATATAACCGTATGTTTTGAGATCTTGCTTTCTGGAGTGAGATACTCAAAGGACTCAAGGCGCGAGGAATCGTCGAACTCTCTATATCTGTGGTACCGACGAATATGGCACTGCGACGGAGACTCAAGCTTTGAAGGAGGGCATTACACCCCTTGAACTCTGCGACAAATACAATGCATTGCACGTTGAGACCTACAAGTGGTTTGACATTGGGTTAGCTTTCTCTCTCATGAACGAGCTCCTAGATGTTTACCTGTCTCACGCAGGTTTGATCATTTCGGGCGGACCTCCTCACCCCTGCACACCGAGTATGTCTACCCTGTTCCTGTTTTTAGATCATGTTTTACCGCCATACCGTTTCTACTAGAATCTCTCAAGAAATTTTCTTGAATTTGGGTCGAAACGGTTACCTCGAACGCCAGGACAAGGAGCAGGTTTATTGTGAAGGATGCCCTAAGTGCGCGATCGAATCAACTTTCTCTAACTGCATCCTTACATCTCCACCTGCAGGTTCTTGGCAGACCGATATGTCGAAGGAATTTGCCCTCATTGTGGCTATGAAGATGCCCGCGGTGACCAATGTGATGGTTGCAGCAAGACTCTGGATGCCGTAGAGCTCGTCAAGCCTCGATGTCTGGTCAATCCCACTCACAAAGTCACGACCAAGTTGTCCTCGCACATGTACTTGAGGCTGAATGCTATCCAACCGCAGACGGAAGAGTGGATCAAGAAGTCCTGGAAGAAAGGCAAATGGTCGCCGAATGCGGTTGTGAACGCAGATGGTGACATCATCGACAGCCGACTGAAGAGTGGCCTGCAGCCTACCCCACTTACTCGTGATCTGAAATGGGGTGTCCCTGTCCCCATTGAAGGAGAGGATGTTCATGGAATGGGAGGGAAGGTCCTTTGTAAGTATAAACTATTCGCTTTTTTCAACCGGTATTGATTGTTCTCTCAGATGTTTGGGTAAGCTCAATCTCGTGGATTCCAATGAACGCCCAGGTCTTGACTTTTAATCGAGTTCGATGCTCCTATTGGATACCCGAGTATAACAGCCAACTATCTTCCAGAGTGGAAGCAATGGTGGTTCAATCCGGAAAACGTCGACCTATACCAGTTCATGGGTAAAGATAATGTTTATTTCCACACTGTCTATTGGCCTTCCGTCCAGATTGGAGATGGCCGCGACTGGACAAAACTGCACCATTTATCTACAACAGGTAATCAAAAATCTCCTCTACAGTCACCCTAAACTAATTTTGGCGATAGAGTACCTTAATTACGAGGGAGGAAAATTCTCCAAAAGCAAAAATAGAGGTGTTTTTGGACCCGCAGCCAAAGACACTGGCATTCCGGCTTCAGTATGGCGCTATTACCTTTTGTCAACCAGGCCCGAAACAGCAGATGCCATGTTCTCTTGGGCTGACTGTGTAGGTACTCCGTCCCTTCTTATAGAATCCCGATTGACCTGCGTTGCCTAGATCGCTGCGAATAACAACATCCTGTTGAACAAGTATGTGGCTAAACTTCAAGATGCTCAATTCTTGTGATTGACTAGTCCACTGTAGTTTCGGAAACTTCGTCAACCGCGCCCTCAAATTCGTAGCTTCGCAGTATAACAGTGTGATCCCGGATTCACAGGATCCCGCAGGTCCTTACTCTCCTAATGACCCCATTGATTCCGAATTTATCACCAACATAAACGGCCTCTTGAAAGAGTACATCGATGCCCTGGACGTCGTCAAGTTGCGCCTTGGATTGCAAATTGTCATGGCTATTTCCGCTCAAGGGAACAACTACCTGCAGTCATCCGGCCTCAACAAGGCACTTATGGCGGAGAACCCAACGCGCTGTGCCCAGGTCGTCTCTCGCGCGGTCAACCTCATCTACGCCCTTGCTGCTATCATTTACCCTTACATGCCAGCTACCTCCGACTCGATCCTCCAGCAGCTCAATGCCCCAGCTCGTGCGGTCCCCGAAGTGTTCTCCAACGACATTCTGGCTGGCCATACCATCGGCAAGCCTGAGCATCTTTTCAAGAAAATTGAAGAGACTATGGCCGAAGTCTGGAGGGCTAAGTTCGGTGGCAACGAGGCTGCTGCTGCATCCCCCGCAGCGGCGACGCCCGATCCATTGAAGGCTGCTCCTGGCCAATCCAAGAAGAAAGTTGCAGCGGCCTCGAAAAAGGGAGCCGCCACTCCAGTTTACACAGGACCCAAGTCGGAAGAGGCGCTGGCTTTGGAAGCAAAGATCACTGAGCAGGGCAATCTTGTTCGTGGTTTGAAGGGGGAAACAAAGACACCAGAGCTGGAAGAGAAGATCAAAGCGGCTGTTGATGTGTTGAAGACGTTGAAGGGTGAATTGGACGCTGAATTGCAGCGATTGGCAGCTACTCCAGCAAATTGAGCGATTGTCTGTGGTCCAGCTGGGGAGAAGATAAAGAAATTGTATAACAGCATTGATTATCGATATCCAGTCGCGTGTCCATGTTTTATAGTAGGTCAATGATAGCGAGTTGTAGTGAGCTCGAAACCCAGAAGCCTGAGCAACATCGCTTATTTGTGTCAATTTGGCTTGACCAAATCACAGTGCACTGCAGTCAGTTGCACTGCACCACGTTGAAAACACGTCAGCGAGCAGGCTCCATGTATTGGTCCATGCGATAACTCATACCTTTACCATTTCGTAGCGATGTCGCGCGTGGAACTCGCAAAAATACCCTCCCTAACGTTCTACAAGGACGCAGTAACGGCGGCACGTCGAACATCTCCCTGGCCTCAGGTCACCTGTGTTGGGAATGCATGCAAACTCTACCAACCGGAGGTTGTTAGATGTGTGAACCTAGGGGGCTCTGGGACGGATATAGATTGGAAGGTGCGTCGGGTCTTTTCATTCCTGATTCCTGGGCTCGTTCTGAACTACTACTTGTTGCAATCTACAGTGTGAAGCCGATCTACCAGAGTCTCTCCGGTTTGGCAAAGTAGAGGTCAACTGTGAAGGGTGGTCACGTCCTGGAGATAGCTATGTTCTAAAGGGTAAGTGTCTATACTACCCGTGCATCATCTATTCAACTCATTTCCTGGTCAGGCTCTTGTGCTCTGGAGTATCGGCTAGTTCAAGTACCAGACGCCCTTCGCAATGGTCGCACGGATTATCCGAACCTAGGCTCCATGAATTGTGGGTTCTCATCTCCTACCTGTTATTCGCAGCCAATAACAAACTCGTTGCTCCTCTAGCTGATGACTGGTGGTCCACTATCTTCTGGATCGTCTGGCTTGGTATCCTCGCCTTCATCATCTACCGTTTCGTCGCGTCATTTTGGGCTGGAAACGGCGAGAGGGGTCAGGCGCCTAGACCAAACACCGGACGTCCTTCAGGGTATGGCGGCGGTGGTGGTTCCAACCATGGTTGGTTCCCTGGCGACCACCCAGACTATGGTGCCCCTCCACCTCCCTATTCCAAGGATCCTCCAGCACAGGAAGGATGGAGACCAGGATTCTGGACTGGCGCTATGGTTGGAGGACTTGCCAACCAGCTGTGGAATAGAAGGAACGACCAACCCCGAGAACCCGTGCAACCTGCCCAACCATGGGGTTGGGAACGTGCATGGAATCCTTTCTCCGCCCCTGGGGCACCCAACCGTCAGGCGACATTCCAAAGGAGATATTTCGATGAAGGTGACAGAGGAGAAGGTTCATCAAATTTAGGTGCTATGAGAAGAAGCACTGGTATTGGAGGTTCGAACGTTCGGTGAAATGCTGTTGTGCACGGGCGATTGTAATTTGTAAGGGCTTTCTTGTATCATTAATTGCTATGCTACTCGTTGTATTTTAGCTACCTTGAATTTCACTGGGATGCTCACCTGAGCAAGATGGAATCTCCGGACGAGAGCGTAAAGAACCACTGCAGAGTTCGATCCTGTAGTCTCGACTGGGTTCGACATCTGCTTGTGGCAGGCGCCATTCCTTATCCAGTACTCCCAACCGGTCACTTGAGACTGTCTCCATGGTGCTTCTCGCTCTCAGGTTACCTCCAAGAACTTCATCCGCAACAGACGCTCGGGAAACCATCGGGATTCTCAACATTTTCGACGAGATGTGAATCGTACGTGGACACTACCTTGGTAGCCACATGTTTCTTCGGATAAACGGCGGTTGGAACAGTCTTTCCGGCTGCTATAAATTCACATTTTCTTGCCTGCGTTTTTCTTCAACTTTACCTCAGCACAGAGATGAAGTCCTTGGTCGCCTTGGCTATTGTAGCTTTCGCTACGAGGGCGTTTGCACTCGTCCCCACCCCAGTTGTGAAAGCTCGCTGTGAAGAAACGTCGACCACCACCTCGGCACCCACCCCAACTTCTGTATGCGAGAACGCGACCAAATTCAAGTTCTTTGGTGTCAACCAGGCTGGCGCTGAGTTCGGAAACAACGTCATTCCAGTATGTTGGCTATCTTAATATTATGATATTTTGATGACGAATTCCTTGCCAGGGTTCTTTGGGAACACATTACATTTGGCCTGCGCCAAGGTGAGCAAAGGGGTGTCTACTTGTAGAGCAGTTCGCTAAAGTTGCCTTCGCAGTTCTATTGATTTCTTCGTCAAGGAAGGCTTCAACACCTTCCGTGTTCCCTTCCAACTGGAAAGGCTCAGTCCTCCGGAGACTGGCTTGACAGGCCCCTTCAATGAGGCCTACCTGAACGGACTCAAACAGGTTCGCTTATGTGTTTCGAGCCATTGATTATCCGTTTCTAACTTCATGGTAACAGTCCGTCGATTATGTGACAAAAACCAAGGACGCGTATATCGTGATTGAACGTTCGTCATTTATAATTCTATTCACCTGGAATCCGCCACCGAAAGTTATTTTCAAATTTAAACAGCACACAACTTCATGATCTATAATGGCAGCTTCATCACGGACAAGGACGCGTAAGTATAGTATCTTAAGTGCCTGCTATCATCGTGTCGCTGAGCCTTCTTCCTTCAGGTTCGCCAAATGTATGATCTCCCTGAAGAGAAGACTTCATCTGGCTAACTTTTTCTTTTCTCTTAGGGTGGTTCAACCTCGCCACGGTATTCGTGAGTTTGCCATGTTCTCGCTACCTTGGTGTGTTTCCAAACTTTCACTGCAGAAAGATAACGACAAGGTCATCTTCGGTGCGCGTTGCCAGACAAATTGTCTGCGGGTGGTTGACTGAACGAATACTTCAGACATCATGAATGAACCGCACACTTTGGAAGCCAAGGTTGTCTTCGATTTGGTGAGTTATCCAATATAGACTCTGCGAAGACACCCTAGCTCACCTATCCGCTAGAATCAAGCAGCATTGAACGCCATCCGTGAGACAGGTGCCACCCAACTTATCCTCGTGGAAGGTACGCCGTAATTTTGAATGCCATCGCATGAGGATGCTCACATTTAGCTTCTTAGGCACCGGTATGTCGGACCTTGACCTAAAACTCTATCACACTTTATGAACTTGAACCCTTTCCCAGCGTGGACCGGTGCTTGGAGTAAGTTTGCACATGTACCTGAGCCATTAAAGGCAGTCCTGACACCTTTTCTAGCGTGGACCGGATATAGCGGTAATAGCCTTGTATTCGGTGACATCTCAGATCCACTCAACAATACGGCCATCGGTGAGGCCACTCTTACTTTTACATATCGCCTTTGCCATTGCGGCGAACTGAAATTACCACCTTTTTAGAGATGCACCAGTACCTCGACTCAGATGGATCCGGTACCTCGACGGTCTGCGTTTCCAATACTATTGGGGCGGAACGTATTGCCGAAGCTACTAAGTGGCTGAAGGAACGCAATCTTAAGGGATTCCTTGGCGAGATGGGCGCTGGATCGAACCCTGACTGCATTGAAGCCGTCCGAGGTGCCCTCTGCCACCTTCAACAATCCGGTGTTTGGATCGGTAAGACAGGAGTTCTCTCTTTTTGCAGCGACTGACGAGAATGCGCGCAGGTTTTGCGTGGTGGTCCGCTGGCCCATGGTGGGGCAACGTGAGTGTGTCTGCTTGCTTTTCCTGTGCGTACTGACATTTTCTTTCAGTACTTCCAATCCATCGAGCCTCCCAATGGCCCCGCTCTTGCGGAGATGTATCCCCAAGCCATCAAGCCGTTCATCTAAAGGCTACGGGACAGAGTACATTTCAAGATTTCTTTTTAGCAGGTAGATTCGTAGTGGAATGGAACCTATCTTGTCACGAGCCCAAGTATCAAGGATCATGAGAGTGGTGATCGACGAGCACAAGTGCAGCCGGTACCGATGTTCCACAAGCTTGCTTGTGGTATCGGGTGGGAACCTCAACCACCCTCAACCACCCCGCCAACATGCTCCGGCATGGCTGCAAAAGAGTGAGAAGTCAAGGGCTATAAAAGCACCATGGCAATTAGGAGTTGGAAAATCCTCGGTATCCTCTAACCAACGTCGATCACGAGTGAAAGAAAGGTATGGCTTATAATAATTTATGGTTATAACATCCGCAGAAGAATCGAGAAAGTCGATCCGAGATTCGTTCATTGTGCACAGTTGCCAACCTGGAGGCCTCCTGTGACTACAACCCAGTTTCTCCGCATGCTGCTATGGAAGCGTCCCAAGATAATTTTAAAACGATCCGTTTGCAGTTGGGACGGAAAATTTACGGGAAATAGCCTGGTCATTTGGATATTGATATAAGGTGAGTTACGACTCGCCGTTGTAACCGACAGAACAAAAATGAAAGCAATCTTCTCTCCACTATCGTCGGTCGTCGTTGCCGCTTTGGCCGTGCGTGTATTCGCAGTGCCGCCTTACGGTCAATGTGGAGTATGCACTACGTCTTCCTGCCCAAGCACACTTCTGAACCGATCACCGTTCTAGGGCTCAGGCCACACAGGTTCTACGGAATGTGATCCTGGCTACGTCTGCACGAAGGTGAATGATTGGTACTCCCAATGCCTCCCTGGTCAGGCTACAACGCCTCCGCCTGCTACCACAACAACAAACCCACCCCCTACGCCTACGACCTCGAATTCCGCGAGTTCAACCGCATGCCCCGGAGCTGTCGCAAAATTCCGGTTCTTCGGTGTAAACCAATCTGGCGCTGAATTCGGCGAGAACGTGATTCCCGTAAGTGCTTGATCTCAGTGGACTCAGCCACCCTACTCGACTGTGCCCTAATGAAACTGCATAGGGAGTATTGGGAACACACTATACCTGGCCAAGCCCCAGGTCAGACTAGTTTCGCTATCATTCAGGACGTAGCTGACACGGTTCATTTTGCGAAACTGCAGCTCAATCGACTACTTTACCAACCAAGGATTCAACACTTTCCGAATCCCCTTCAAGCTTGAACGGTTGAGCCCACCTGGTCGCGGCCTTGGTGGTGCTTTCGACCAGCCTTACCTCCAAGGGCTGAAGCAGGTGAGCATCGGTTGCCTGAACAACTTCCTCTAGCAGGACTTCTTGTAACAAACTCCCATAGATTGTCGACTACGTTACCAGAACCAAGAATGCTTTTGCTATTATTGAGCGTAGGCCAAACTTCTACGGATTCGTCGTGTTGTTACTGATTCTTCGCGTCAGCTCACAACTACATGAGGTACAATGGTAGTGTCATCACTGACACCAATGCTTTCGCGAACTGTGAGTGAAGCTATTCTTTTCGAAGATTATCCGCTGACGATTTGTAGGGTGGAGGAGCCTTGCTACTGAATTCGTAAGGAGTTTTCGATTATTACACTTCGTATGCAACCTGGACTAATGCACTGCAATCCTACAGAGAAGCAACGACAAGGTCATTTTCGGTGAGCATACCGACCGTTTGGCTTGTGATCTGGCATTTACCTGGCCCCCGCAGACATCATGAACGAGCCCCACACCATGGATGCCCAAGTCGTCTTCAACCTCGTGGGTTACATTCCTCCCAACGAATTCATTATGGAATGCTCATTGCTTTGGGTAGAACCAAGCCGCCGTTAATGCTATTCGAGCGGCTGGTGCAACCACTCAGCTTATCTTGGTCGAAGGAACATGTAAGTGTCTTCGAGAGCTCGATAACTACGATTTTCACCGTTGACATCATAAAATAGCATGGACCGGAGCGTGGACTTGGACAACCTCGAGCGGAAATGGCAACGTCTTTGGAGCAATCCGCGACCCCAACAACAACATCGCCGTTGGTACGTCGACTATTTGTCTGCATTTACTATCTCCTCTTATTGTCTCGTCTAGAAATGCACCAGTACCTTGATCAAGATGGCTCCGGCACAAGTCCAACCTGCGTCTCCTCCACGATCGGAGCGGAGCGTCTCTCGGCAGCCACTGACTGGCTGAAGAGGAACAACTTAAAGGGCTTCCTCGGTGAAATCGGAGCCGGTTCTAACGCAAACTGCATTGCCGCGGTTAGAGGTGCTATGTGCTCTATGCAGACTTCCGGCGTCTGGATCGGTGAGAATACTTAGCTTTTTAGCGATGCGAACACATCTGATATCTTTGCTCCTACTGCTCAGGCGTTGCATGGTGGGCAGCCGGCCCTTGGTGGGGAGATGTAAGTCTTTCGATACCGATTCCCGACGAATGGTATATTGATTTCCCGGTCATCTAGTACTTCCAATCCATTGAGCCTCCCAATGGTGCTGCCATCTCTCAAATTCTCCCACAGGCCTTGAAGCCATTCCTTTAGATTCCCACTGCGCCCCGGCTCTAGCCTTTAAGCTTTGTGGATTGTGATTCGCTATAACCTGCTATAACACACGAAATATGATGATGATTTCGAATTCTTCTCCCGACCCATCATGATGACGCCGTTCCATGTGCGTCCGATCAAACTAACCGAAAGACATGAGAGCCCCTCCTACATCGGCTCGGAGTTTTGAGCTTATTTGCCAACCCTCCCGTCAAAGTCTACAGTCGTACAGTTTCATGGCCCACAAAGACAGAACTGGGAATCAACGTGCATCAAACTTTGTGAAGATGCTTATCCGATCCTGATAGCACAAAATATTCGGACCATTTCACCCTCCGATAGCTGACTTACAAGAAACGTTCAACGGGAAAGCCTCTGCAGCTTGGGGTTCTCTCATCGATATCAACAAATGCGATCCTTATCCGTTCCTTGAACTGACGGGATGCCCGAATTGAACACATACAGGCTAGGTCCGGTCGTGCTTTGATGCGTGTTAACGAGGCGTGTTTCGTCCATTGCCGCCCTGGGTGAAGAATGCCTGCGTGAGTTTGCGTCGAGGAACTCCATTCCAGTGCCACTGCCCAGGAAATGCCCAGCAATGCAAATCATTTTCTTAGCATTCGAGAACGACAAGTTAATTTCTCTTTTCGTCGTACTTGATCGAGGGCGTGAAAATTCCACGGGTGTTAACAGGAGGAAGCAAAACGAGGTATGAACGTGCGTGCAGATATTGACACTCGCCTCGAGGCCAGTGCAACTTAAAATTCCCAGTAGTTGAGCAGAGTTGGCTCCAGAAGGAGAGGAGTTACTTGGGTCGTCCCACTGGCACCGCCGGTTTGTGGCTGGGGACGGACTGATGGCACCGCCCAAACTGCTGGATGAGCGCAGGTCTCTCACAACTGCCTGCACAGACAGAGAAGCGATCTCATGTCCCACATGTCAGTAAGTCCTTCTATCTCCTGACCTGATAAAAATAATTATAACTCGAGAAGCATGATAGTTACCCTGGTAGAGCTTCTCGGCCCCCCATACTGCTTCGGTAGCCCGCCGGTTGTACTTCCAGGTGTAGAGCCAAAGTCTCCAGCTGCAGGATGTCGACCACCAAGAAACCTTTCGGAGAGCGGCTGAAGAGTGTTTCTCTCATCTTCGCGTGAGTGCTCCCAGCTTCATGGCGTTATCAGCACCTTGAAATTCACATCTTTCCAGCTGTGGGACAGCCTTATTTTCCGATGGTACGATGGTGTCTTTGATGTTAAATCCATGATACTTACATGGATCTGAACTTGAAGGTTATGCAAATGGAATCATTGGAAGCGGTATGTTGTCCCTCCTCGTAGACTCTGATTATGTTGCTAATGCGAGTGTTGAATTCCAACAGTTAATACTCGTGCGTCCTTCTGCCGCCTATGTGCAGCCCGTTGGACTCGTTTTCCGACCTCTGAACGTCGACAGTGTTAACAAGGATCTATGGAAGAGAAGCTCTAGACAATCACTCTTACAGCAGGACTTTGAGTAGTCTTGCATTTGCAGGAACTATTGTCGGAATGCTCTTGTTCGGTACGTTCATTTCCTCTGCTTACCGACATGGTTACAGGCTTAACCATCGGCTGTGACCAGGGTATCTCTCTGATAAAATCGGCCGGAAGTTTGGAATGGTAGAAGCAGTAGTTCTCTCTCCAAAACTGCTCGAAGTACTCATTACCTCCAGATGTCCGCCACTGCTATCGTCGTCGTTTTCTCCGGCCTTTCCGCTGCTTCGTCTGGGGCAAACGGGAGCCTTGGAGGAATGCTGGCTATGCTCAGCGCTATGAGGTTGGAGCTCTCATTTGTCATTCTGGTCCTTCACTGATGATCCTTCCAGGTTCCTTCTCGGTATTGGTGTCGGTGCAGAATATCCATGTGGCTCAGTCTCAGCCTCCGAGCAGTCTGAAGAATCGGGAATTAACAAGAACGCCCAGCATCGGTGGTTCACGTTGGCTACGAGTAAGATCTTCCCGGGCGACCTTCCCAGCATGTACTAAATTGCCTCTTAGATTCCATGATCGACTTTGGCTTCGTCGTTTCCGCGTTTGTTCCACTTGTGTTGTATTGGATGTGAGTCGAGGTCATTTTCACTATCCCAGTCGTTAACTATTGTTCTTTTCCAGCTTCGGCAACAACCATTTACGCGCTGTTTGGCGTCTATCACTAGGCCTTGGAGTGATCCCAGCCGCAGCTGTGTTCCTCTGGCGTCTGAGGATGGAAGAACCAGCAAGGTACAGGAAGGACTCGATGAAACACGCTCGAATCCCATACTTGTTGATCCTTCGACGATACTGGGTCTCCCTTGCAGCCGTTTCATTTGTTTGGTGAGTACTCGTTTAGCTTCCTGCCAGTGTGATGTTCTAACAGTGTTGATCAGGTTCCTATACGATTTCATTGTGTGAGTATTCTTTATGTCTCTCGACATTCACGTCCCGACATAGATTTTGCGACCCAGGTACCCAGTAAGTACTCCTCATAAACTATGCACTGTCTATGATTTACGGTTTTCTTCCATAGTTTGGACTCTACTCTTCTATTATCGTGGACAAGTCAGTATTTCATCATCTCACCATATCGTGCACACTAAATGACCGATGCTACTCAGCATTACAGGCGGGTCCACTGACCTTGAGGTTGTGTTTGGATGGAACGTTGTTATCAAGTAGGTGATTTTGGCTGTTGATCCCACAACCGTTATTCATTCAATTCGTTAGCTTGTTCTACATGCCTGGAACCCTTGGTGGTGCATTCATTGTCGACTACCTGGGACCCAAATACACATTGGTAAGCTCACTACCTTGTTTGAATTTGCTACCATAATCCCTTATCCTCATTCTCCACTCTTAGATCACAGGATTGCTCTGTCAAGCGCTCGTTGGCTTTATCATGAGCGGTCTCTATAAGCAGTGCGTCGTCCATCATCTGGATCTGTCTGCGGCTGCTGTTTGACAAATATGCTCCTAGGCTGACCAGCAAGATTGCTGCGTTCGCTGTAAGAAAAGTCATCTCAAACTCGAGTCTATTAGCTCACCAAACTCCAGGTTGTCTATGGGATTTTCCTAAGCTTCGGTGAACTCGGTTCGTATCTTCCTCCCACTTCAACTTGCGGACGCCGTTGCCAAAGCTGATCGTCGCTGATAGGACCTGGTAACTGTATGGGTCTGCTCGCCAGCAAGACTAGCCCAACGGCTATCCGAGGACAGTACTACGGACTGGCAGCAGCCATTGGAAAGGTTGGCGCCTTTGTTGGCACCTGGGGTCAGTAGAACGATTCATTACTTCTTGAATTTAGTCGCTGAAAGTCTCGCAGCGTTCCCACCTATCATCGAAGGTTAGCTCTCTACTACTCATCAAATATCTCAGAAGACTGAATGTCCCCCATCAGCGTTCGGAGGAGCATCCTCCACGCGAGGAAACACAGGGCCATTCTGGATCGCCAGTGGTGCGTAAGAAGAGTGGGTATAAATCGCGTCGAAGCTAACGTCGTTCCAGGACTTGCGATCCTGAGTGCCACTACAGCGTTCTTTTTCATTACTCCTCTGTCCCATGACGGTATGGAAAAAGAGGATCGTGCAGTAAGTGACTCGTCGACGTATCCGAAAGCAAGTTGGATTGATCATTGGGGCAGTTCCGAGAATATCTTGAAGCCAATGGATTCAACACTTCGACCATGGGTCTTCCTGAATACAGCTCAGACACTTCATCCGTCGACGTACAAATCGACGAGAAGAAGGCTGAGGCTAAGGTCGAAGAAGTCTAAAGTGAACAAGCCAGGGCTTTTGACTGGCTTGGCTTATGCCTTGATCATGATCTGCTTTCATATACGTCGCCTCTGATGACCATCCATGCCTTTGATGTAATAACGACCCGTTTCTCTTATATACCAATGTTTCTTCTCTCTATCCTTGGCCACTGGCAGTTGAGAATATCCCGAGTGGCCGACAGGGGTGATAGTACCTTTTGCGGTCGAAATTTTTCCAAAACAGGATTGCCACCGTCTCGCAATCGCTTGTTTCTCAACCACCACGATGTCCTCCGATCAGAATAATTCGAAGTCGTCCTGGCACACCGCGTATGGCATTCCTAGCCAGTATTCCTCGGTATAATGCAAAACAACTGATCAATACGCTGTAGGACCATCAAGGTGCCGTTTGCGTCTCCCAAACATGCCTTGATTGCGAAGCAGACCATCGAAGTCGACGCTGAGTTGCAACCTTCCGCCGTGAAGAGGACTATTACGGTAGACGGGGAGAACTTGATTGCGTATGTAGAATTCGATAATCTCACCCTGTTCAGTGATTCAAAGTGCTACCGCAGTCGGTTCGACACAGCGACAATCCGACTTGCACGTCTAACGACGAATGCGTTTCTCGAGAATGTAGATTTGGTTGTCAGGACTCTCGAAGAGTTCGGGGAAGATGCTGAAAACAAACCCAAACCATGACACTCAAAACAACAGCTATAGAGCGAGCGGTATCAGAGAACGAGGCAAGATTCGACTATTTGCAATTGACTATTTCTGTCACCATTGTCCAAAAGTTCAAAGCATGGAATACATAGGCATAATGCGTCAATGGAAGGCCGTTTGATTGCTAACCGACGATGCCAAATTTGTTCTGCTCATATTCTACGTTCACCCTTTTCAATCACTATTCGTTCTATTCCTTCACTCGGCCTGGGTCTCGCCTTCAGCCTTCTTCGCGGCCTTCTTTTTGCTCTTCTTATTCTCTCGCAAGGCGCGCGTCAAAAGGGTCTTCAACTCTTCGTCTCCAACTTCCTTTTCAGTCTTAAGGAGCTCAGGCTTATACCAGACCGGGGGATGACTGATCAGAGATGGACCACCAGACAAGAGGGCGATGGTGAAGTGGAACCCAGCGACGAATGTATTTCCTGGGGTATATCTATCAGGGGGGAAGACGTCAAACACAGGATAGATGGTATATGCTTGGAAGAAAGCTTACAAGACTTCGTATGGCTTGACAAGACTGTGTTGCACAGCTTCCTGTAAACCCATGCGGGATCTTTTCTCATCCTCGAGAACGCGGATGTTGAAGGGGAACGATCCAGCCTTCTTCTGGACCTCAGAGAAGATAGCTCGGGAATTTTTCATTTTCAGTTGATAGGTGACAGTGGAATCCCGCTGATAGATGGATGTCCGGGTGTCCTCCGAACGAGCCTAGAAAACAATAATGACGTTAGAATATCAAAGAAGAGCAAAGTGGTGACGCCAAGAATAAAGTTGGCTCCATGAAACTTACCTTCCCGTCTTCGCCGGTCGACACAAGGATGTCAATACCCCAGACTTCACCTTCCGCGAACGTAGCAGCCTCAAAGTCACGCTTCTGGGCCTCGCTAGGGTTGAGGATAATGCGCTTCTTGCCATCGATCACGTTCTGGGTCTGCTGGCAGGAAAGCATACCTAAATTACGGCGCCAGGGGTAAGTTAAGAATGGGAGTATGATATTGCCGTTGGGCAGAATGTCACACCTTCAACAGGTTTGCAGTCCCACTGCGCTGCCGATCTACCCACGATCTCAGTAACACTCCAGTTCTTGTTGCCGACTTTTACGGTACGCATGGCGGCCTCTGCAGCAGTGTACGCGGCCTTGATGACATCGGCACGTCGACCAGTGACGGGATTTGAAGCGTCAGCACCGACAACAATGGTTTCTGCGCTGATGGAGGCGAATCCATCGATATGTGCTCCAAGCTGGATCTTGACGACGTCATTTTTGGCCAAAACTTGAATGGCTTGGGGGTCGGAGCTATTGACCAACAAGATAATTCATAGGAAAAAAGGATTCTCAGGTTAAGGGACACAATGTCGGCTGAAAAAAGGCAGCATCGGACGTACGCGATGGGCGAAAAGTGGGCAACAGCATTGTTGACGGAAATGGAAGTCGGGAACGCGACACCTGGAAGACACGACGTTATTTTGACCGTCTAAATGGTAGAACGCGATGACGCACCCTTGGGAACCTTGACACCCTTGACAGACTTGTTGTACACGGCGCTCGTGCCTTGCTCAATGAGCTTGTCACCCTCAATGCAGAGATCGATCACTTGGGCTCCTTCCACGGCCAATTCAATCAGCTTTTTGGTGACATTGTGCACGATGTCTGCCGCAGTCTATAGAGAAAGGCTGGTCAGCAATCCATTTGGTCCAGAGCCAAAGATTGGGTGACTTCGTTCGACGATGAAAAATGATGTTATCTGGATCTGTTGACAAGATCTCACCTTGTACTTCGTGACATCGGCCTCAGCGATAGCAGGCTTGGCCTCTGGCGCTGCCGCCGCGTCTGGTGCTGCGGAGGTGGTCGCTGGCTTGTCGGTGTCGGTCATGGCGTAGGTGGTAGTTGTGAGGGCAAAAGGAGGAAGGCTTGTGAGACTGGTTGGCCAGGCAGAAACTCTCTAGAATGATCAGACGTCAGTTTCCTTATCGGGATGAAGCCCCTCTTGGAGGCAAGGAAGGAGACGGAAGAAAATAAAGCCAGATAATATGGGACATGTATGATGTAGTACAATATCCGTGAAAGCGAATAAGAAGGAGATAGCAAGATAACAACTAACAAGAGGCTGGTAAGATACAACAACAAGAAGATTTCTAAGATACAGCATGTTCAATCCAAAGGTCCGTTACAAATCCTTCTTCGCAATGAAGACTCTCACAGAGCGACACAGGTCGCTGGGATCGTGTTGCATTTGTGGTGGGGGCCCTGTGTCTTGGGACGGGCGTTTATCACGGTCAAACTCGTTTCGCCATTTGCGACATTCCGGACGGTCTCCAGGCGTTTCTGGCCACCCAATGGTCGTGCCCATCCTTTCTCGCATATTGATTCGGTCGGTCATATCACTGTAAGTCCGTTAGTCGGCGTTTGAAAAGCAAGAAGATGACAAGGATTCGCTTACTTGAGCCAGCTGTTCCAATCCCGGGCAAACAGCTGTTGAAGGGTAATATCAGTTTGGGCAAACCGCTCCACATGGTCTTCATAGAACAGTTTCTGATATTCGCGCCAGATGGGATCCTTGCACGCAACTATGGTATTGACAGTGCGGGACAGGTGCATTGTTGTCCACCGATGAGGTCCGCCAAGATTTTTAGCCGAATACATCGCTCGTAGCGAATTGTTGTCGGTGTTGAACGGCCGTGCCACGTTCGACAGGTTCAGCTCAAATGGCCGATCCACCCCTCCTCGACTTGAGGGTCGAAGTGATTCTGCAGAGTGTCGCAGTCGAAGANGGGGGGAGTGTGTCACTGTTGGGAGGGAGGAAGACCTTGTACGGGGGATGTGTTTTGACGTCGGAGAAAAAGGTAGAAAGATAGAAAGGAAGGACGGATAACAGATTTGCTGATAGAAAACGGCTAGACAGCATCGAATCCCAAGAGGCCTTGATCCGAGTATGGTCTTGGGGGTGTTTTTTAAGGAGCGAAGTCTCTCTATCCGAGCTAGAGCTCGAGTGCGATGTTTGAGAACTAATTGACGAGTCTGCCATGAGATTCGCGAACTGCGATTTCGAGACAGTTTTGTGCCGTGTAAGTTCTTGAATCTTTGTTCGCAGATGGGACGCAGATGGTCGCCGTCCGACTGTCTGTGGGGAAGATTCACGCAGAAATCCTAGGCTTGAGGAGGACGAGTCCCTGAATCCGTTCAGAGATAAGTCCAAGTCTTCAGTTTTGGGTGATAGTGGAGCTTCAGGAGGCATCGTGGTACACGGGAAGATCAAATCTTCTTCAATCAGCTGTGAAGGGAATTGTGCGTTAGATTCAAAAAAGTGATTGAGAAGCACACCGGTACCTCAAGTACTCCGCCGGGTTTCATGACCCTAGAAATCTCCTAGAACCAGGCCTTGTCAAAATGACCTAATCCATATCAGGATGGAAACGTACCTCCAAAACAAATTGCCACTAGATTATGACCTTGTTAGTAATGAGCTTGGCATGATTACACGTACTCACTTCATCCTCTGGAACTCCGAGCCCAATGTAAGCAATGCGAACGAAGTCAAATTGCGACGATGGGAAAGGAAGTCCATCCAAACTACGGGTGTGTAAGCTTCAAGATGGATCTGCGAGTCATTGAAACTGCACTAACAGATTGCCGTGTGCCCATTTCACCCGCTCAGTCAGATGGCGATAGTGCTCCAGGTCCTGAAGATTCGGCTGGACGTTGGCGATATCAAAGCCGACGATGGTGCTGGACTGCTCCAAGGGTTAATATATCAGCAACCATTTCGCCGCCGAAAGATATCCGGGGACCCACTGTCCACTGTTTAGCGGCCTCAATCGACCAAAAGCCTCCTCCACAACCCAAATCCAGCACAACTTGCGGTGGCCGCTCGAATTGATGCATGGTGAGACCCCGACAAGAGCTGACAAGGAACATGTGCTCCCAGATATCACTGTAGCTTCATCGGTGAGAGCCGCGAAATTGAAGAAACTATTTGCTCACAAATCTACCATGCCATTCGAATATTCAAATGGATAGGGTACTGCCCCTGGCTTCCGCCTGCAACGTCTGCTGCTCAGCAGCTGGTCTTGCACGTCCTTTTCTACGGCGGCCATTGTCCAGGGCGCGGGACGGAGGAAACACGGGGGAACAGAAGGGTAAGTGGACAACCACCTAGCGACAGATATAAGGGACTGAAAGTGGCTGCTCTGCTTTTGAATGGTCTGCGCTTACCATGATGATGGCACGACAGTTCTGGAAAATGGAGTCCCTGCAAGGTATTTTGCCGTTAGGCGCTAAGGGTTTGCATCAATCTCACCGAGTATCCGCATCGAGCAATACGTTCCGTGTGACGGCACGTGCCATACTCTCGGTTTCGTTCCCACGCTTCATACGGCTGTTCCGAGTTCTGTTCACGGCCAACCAGCCGTCACCAATTCCTTGTCGTCGCCATCGTTCTGCACGATGAGCTCACTAAACTTGATTCGCCAGGCCTCGTCCATTCGTGCTGCCTCAAGACTACTCGCCTCAGCACCTCCTCGAGCGGCGCTGGCCAGGTCATATGCTACCCCTCCCCAGGAAGTCGACCCTCAGATGGATGGCTATCCCCAACTTCCCTTCATCCAACGAGGCACCTTGCCAGCGAGGGGATGGGATGACATGCTCGAGCGACGAAACTTTGGCGAACCAGTGGGTCCACGTTCATTCGCTCAAACTCCATTGGCATTAACCATGCCTTTTTGACCACTTAGATCCACGAACAAGAGGAGCTTCTCTCCATGTGGGGACCAGACGTCCCAGTCGTAGACCCTAGCGTCGCTGCGCGTCAGTTCCTTATTGCCGTCACCGGCTTTGTCGCGTTTGGCTTCACAGTCAAATACGCTTTGGCCCAGGATCCTCCCGTCATTCGTCGCGAGTATCCTTATAATGGCCTCATCAAGGAACTCGGTGGGTTGGAAGAGAATAAAGTGAGTTGCTCAACTCCTCTGAGCGCGAATCTTTGCTGACTGTGCTTTGTGAAATTGATATCAAGGCAAGAACCGAAAGCCTTGATGATAGCGAGTGAATGTTGCTCCCTGTAGTTGGGCTAGATTAGACATACACCCAATGGACATCTGTTGCAGCCCTATCAGCGCCTCCGAGTCGCAATTCGGCAGACGATCGACCGGTTGGAGACCATAGAGCCACCGTCAAATTGTTTTCTAGACTTCCAAGGCACCGAATCTGGGTTGACAGGGTCCATGACAGACTGAACAGACTTTCGTCTTTCCTCGATTGGACGGCAATACATTGAACTTATGTATTGAGCGCAATGCGAACCTGATACCTTGGTGTGATTCTCGGAACTCATTGGAGAGTGAGGGCACATGTCGACTTGAAAAAGACTAAGTCACGGAGCGCCACTTGCTGCGCTATATGAGCCCTTGTGCACAACTGGACGTACCTACTCGGATGTCACTTTAAGTGTGTTCCAGAATCGACAACGACTTGCTAAACACTGTCGGGTGCGAACATGGTACATGTAAGGACATATAGGATAAACGATAAATAAATTTGAAGGCAATTCCGCGAGACCCTTTACATCAAAGCAGGCACCACCAGTGTCAAATTGAAGACGGGTGGGTACCCCTTGTTCAATTTTGGATCCGCTCAGCGTGCTCACACCTTGCCAAGTCTGCCCGCCGGTTTTTGACAAATGATGAAAATATGGGTACCTGTTCACAGACCTTCGGGACGAGGGTCCGATTCCCGTCTGCTTGTGTGTCAGTGAGCGGCATTGTAGGTGGTGACGCTCGCCCTCAATTTGCTTGTGGGCTGCGCAGAATGAATTGATTTCCTAATTGCAGTAGAAAGAAGCATGCCTAATATGCCTCTGGTTGTATGGCATAGGATCTACAAGTCGCAATTGAACCAGATCCAATCAACCACGTCTCGGCGCTAACGACCAGTGGCAGAAGCGAGCGGAAACAAATCACTACGGCACCGCGAGCGTCGCTTCAAACAAGCTTCGTACCCAATGGCATCAAGGAAAGCAGAAACGACTCCGCGAACCAACCGCAAACTCGGGTCTCGGAATGGTTATTCTATAAATGTCGTTAATAATTTCCAGGACGCCTGACACTCGGGCAAGCCTCGCGGCTACCCATCATAGCAACTTACCTTCTCTTGCATTTCGCAATTCGCGACTCGCTGCCTATTATCATAAGCAATTCCGCAAACGCCGAGCCTCACGACATAGGGCTATACTTGTCGCTTGCCACTGGCCTGAGCTATCCCAGTGTCTTGAACTAATACAAACGACAAGGTTTGAATTATGTTGCCGCCGCTACTCCTACTATCATGGTCCGGGCGAAATGAGACTCCAAAGATAAGGGCTAGCCTGCGCGACGCCACAGCCAATAATCGCCTTCCCGTCCCACCAAAGAGAAGCGAAGGCCGAAAGCAAGTCGGGGCATAGAGCTACACCCGTCGAAGTATTCGCATATACCCGATTCCGAGTCGTTACGTCTTGAGGCTCGACCCATCCTCGAGTCAAAGGATCCTCCGATGTCCGGCCGTGCACAAGCGTCGTAGGTATGCAGAATGAAGACAATCAATAGTCAAGGGGTTCCAAATGTTGCAAGGAATATGTAGTCGCTTGGGGAGACCAATTGAAAGCTAAACGACCAGAATTTCAAGAGGCCGAGATTTCAGCAAATGAGTTCGCTTCGCGGCGGATTCCCGGTGAAACGAGTGGTTTGTGACAATTTCTAGACTTGAAGAAAACCAAAGGGCCACCCTAGATATGGCCTTTTTCCTAGAGCAGGGCTAGATATCGTTGGTCCAGGCTTCAAGAGACACTGGCAGAGTCGGATATGATCACTATCACCAAGGCATTACCAAAGCGGTTCGGTTCAGGGAAGTGCCATGGGGTGGGCCCTGAGGCTGAAGTGAACACCCAACGTTTCGTAAGGTGGAGACGCTGCCCAAGGTGTCGCTGGGAGGCTCCTGACACTTCCTAGCAAAGGATAAACGCTGAAATGTATGGGCGGGAGCACGTGCAGAGAAGAGAGCTTGTTCATTGGCCATTTTCGTGCCAGTTATATAAAACGTGGATGAGCTGAGCGTAACCAGTCTAAAACGGCGGTGATCATGGCGCTCTCCACATCTTCGCCCAATACCACCGCCAATCAGCAGGACAAGCTCCAGTTCCCATCCCTGGAGCCTCAGCGTCGACAGCAGCAACCACAGCAGTCGCCTGCCATGTCCAGACCCGGAAGAACCAACTCTTTCTTCGCCGCTTTTCGGTCCAACAAGCAGCAGAATGGCGAGGGGGGCTCTCACGAGAGGACGGTCTCGCTGAGCAGCATTCCTACGTCAATGGGCGCATCAGCGCCCGGAGGCGCCGTGCAAACGGCAGGGTCAACGGGCGTTCAGAGACAACAAACACAACAACATCAACTTTCCCCTCGCGCTTCACCGGCTATGCCAACTTCAACCACCATGGCACAGCAGCAACAGTCGGCTGCTGCCGCCTACCAGCAGCCATTGCCCCCAACGCCCCCGGCAGGTGATGTCGGCGGGACGAACACTGGAAGCCCAAATACGACCGGGACAGTAGCTACGCCATTATCGTCAACCCCGGCATCATCACAACCAGTGAACAAGCCACAACCTGGAGCTCCTGGTCAAACGCCCTCATTGCATCCAGAGATTCGCTCCGTCGTGGGCCTAACTATCGCCCACGCTCACAAAATCTACTTCTCTGGACCTCTGGTGCGAAGAATCGAACGTCAAGCCGATGGGCAGCGCCCACACAAAGATGAGGGCTGGACGGAAGTTTGGGCCCAGCTTGGGGGGACCACTTTGAGCATTTGGGATATGAAGGAAGTTCAGGAAGCCAGTAGACAAGGGAAAGAGGTTCCACCTGCGTATGTCAACGTTACAGATGCGGTATGTGTCTTTGGTCTTCCGCTCCTCATTCCTCCTGTTGCTTTCCTATATCACATATCCGCTGCCATCACCTCGTGCTAACATAAGCTTGCTTTCCCAGTTCATCCAGGTTCTAGGATCGGTGACGGTGCCGGCGACCGCGAACTCTCCTCCAAAGCGCTATACCAATGTTCTGACACTCAATACCGCCGGGTCCAATTTGCTCCTGTTTTCCTGTCCATCTACCGGAGCTCTCATTTCTTGGGCTTCTGCGCTCCGTTTATCTGCCTGGGAGAAATCCCGACTCGAAGAAATATACACGGCCCATCTTATCCGCGTCACTCTTTCGAGTGAGTATTTCACCTCGTGCCTTTTGTGCGAAATGCTGACCAGAATTTGTAGGTCGAGACTATCCGACAAGCCTCTTCCGAGGCAAACTTGAGGGATGGGCGCAGATCCGGATCGCTGGCCAGACCGATTGGAAGAGGGTATGGGTTTCCATCAGCGAGGGAGCTTCGCCCGACTCCCGAAGTACGGGCTCTCCGACCCCGGCGCAGCAGGCACAAGTCCAAACCATCGGGGGCAAGAAAAGACGCATGTCGAGTCTGTTCACCAAAGAACACAACGAACCCCATTCTACCTTGCCTGACAGAGCAACCATTGCCATGTACTCTGGGATGAAACCCAAGGAGAAGAAGAAGCCGTTGTTGACAATGACCAACGTGTCCCAGGCATTCGCCGTTTACCCCGAACGTCCAGAGCTCATTCCGAGAAGCAGTTTGATCAAACTCGAAGGCACCTTTGGCGACGAAGAACTGGCCATGTCGATGAAGTCCAGAGAGGGTTGGATTTTGATTATGCCTTCGATGGAGCAGCTCAATCAACAGAGTACTCAAAGTAACGAAATGCTGAAATGGGTCATTGGTAAGGTCCACGTTTACATGAATTGATGAACTTACACTGAAATCCCTATCCTAGCCCTCCATGATGCATTCAAGCTCTACGGTCGACCGCAAGGTTGGACATGGGATCCTAGAGATCCAGCATCGCTCATGTTTGGTTACCCGGTTGGTCCTCAAAAAGAGGTAAATTTCATTACCTTGCTGCGGTTTCCAACTTTCCTGACCCCTCGAAAGCATCTTTTCCTTGACAGAGAGGTTGTCGAAAGCATGGATCCGAGGGATGATCGAACCTCCGTCATTCGGGGCCGTCTTCGTGAGACGCTCATAAATTTCATCAAGTCACCCAGCTCTCAAGGAAACGGTGCCGCACCTTCCTTACCCCCGATATCTGGTCTCGGCGACGCTCAACCTCAAGGAAATGGTCACCAGCGCGGCCAATCTATTGGGTTTAACTCAGGTCCCCAGCTTCCGCCCTTAAGCTTTGGAGACTCTGAACGTTCACAAGGAGCCAGACCACTGACGCCAATCACAGAGCGAGACAGTATAATGACGCACAACATTGGCGAAAACCAACAACAGAGCCCTCAATCCGCGTCATTCCCCAACTCACAACTTCATCCACAGCCGTCTTTAGGGGTGGTGCAAGAACAGACCACCCCATCAGAGGCCTCACCAGTTGACGAAGGACAGGCTACGTTAAGCCGCGACCTTTCCCATAGTCCCGCTCCGCTGAGCCCATCATCCCACCACACCAATCCTCCGGCCTCAAGCGGGCCTTCTGGCCCTTCCCCACTTACAGGAACCACTGTGTCCGGAAGCCCTTCTCAGGCATCCTTTGGTCCGAGCAAACTTGGTCAGCCTATCGGACGAGCATCACTGGATAGTACCAGGACCAATGGAAGCATTGCTAGCCCTACTACCCCATTATCGCCGAACCGACGAGGTGGGAGCATTAGTAGCGGAGTCGGATCACCACAGTTGCAGCCTCGTTTACCAGCGCCTTTGAGCAAGGACAGCCAGTCAGAGCAACACGACGCTGCTTCGAACGCCCCAAGTGACAATGCCCTGTCTCTGAAGCAACCTCACCCTTCCGTTCCTCCTCATCCTGCCCCAGTTCTTCAGCCTTCCACCTCCAGCAGCAGCAGAAACGACTTTGTGAACGAGGCTGGCGCCCTGTTCTTCATGCAGCAAAATGGGGAGAACAATCACGCGAGCACGAGTGAGCAAGCACCTCGGCAAGAACCAGTCAGCTTCGATGACGATGACTCGGACGTCGACGCATCCAAAGCTCCTTCAAGGCAGATCACCGCGTTCGGGTCGGATAGCATCTCCCTCAAATCATCCCAAGATAGCTCGCGTCATGCACCTATTCGTCAAAACACCCCTATGGCATTCACGGAACGGCCCTCAGCCAGCAACGCCGATGTGAACGACCTGCCGACCGCGAAGAGTGCGACCAATTCCCCTCAGCCTCCTCCGAGTAGTGGTTTGTTCGCGGAGTCTCGCTTAGGGAGTGATCGGGGCTATGCAAATCGTTCGACGCTCGGACGTAAGCCATCTGGTGCACGTGCACCCCAGCCCGTGTCGAAAGGCTTTAGCGGCCAGGTGGCTGGCTACGCTTCTTCCTCCCAGACCCAGCTTTTGCCCAGTCAGTACGAAGATTCCGAAGGCGAAGACGCGGGCGATTCGTTCAATTCTCGACCAAAGAAGCAGCAGCAAAGTCCGGAAACGAAATCGAGCTCCAGTATGGCCCCTGCTGAGGTGTCAACGAAGCAGCCACTAGATGCCGGTTCAAGCTTTGATGATGGCAATGACGAAGTGCTTGCTGCCCTTGCCTACCTCGATGTCAATGAATCCGCCCAAAAGAGCGTTGCCGCATCGGATTCCATCGGGTCCAATGGTGGGCCCCTCGAGAAAGCACAACCACCCCCTCCACCAGTCGCGATTACGGAATCGTCGTCTGGTTCAGCGTTCAAGTCATCCTTTGCCCCTTCGAAGCAAGCAGAGGAACGCAAAAAGAAGGCTCAGGCTCAGCAAGCTGCACTTCAAGCCGCGGTCAACAAGCCAGGAAGGGCGAACGGCAAGAAGGGGAAGTCGCAGACAGCAGGTGGTTGGGCCGAAAGCTCTGACGAGGAGGAGGAGGAGGAAGAAGAGGAGGAAGACGATGAAGTTGATTCCGATGGTGAACCTGCTCAAGCCATCCCACCCCGTATGCAACAACAGCAGCAGCAGCAACAGCAACAAGCCGCAATTCAGGCCCAGCAACAGTCGTTTGTGGCTCCCCAGTCCAGTGTCTATCCATCCGTCGGCGGTGGAGACATGCAATCGGCTTATTCTCATCTCCGCCCACCCAGAACCTTGCCTCAACCACCCATGGGCTCCAGACCTAGTATGTCCCATTTCTTCTTACTCACTGATCATTTCGTTACTCACTTGTTCTATTAGGTCCAAACGATTTCGATGGCCAGCATGTACCCCGTCGACAGCCCTCTGATCAGTACCTTGACAATACACGCCGAACGTACTATGAGGAAGGTCCCCAGATCAGAAACAAACCCGAAGGCCCCGCGCCCGGCGCTGCTCGACAAACCGTCTGGAGTCAAGTGCTTGAAGCCGGTCGACCTGGTGCCAACTTCCATCCTCCCAATGAGCCCAGCCACCCAGTCCGCGATACGTTCGTTCAGTTGGAACCCTCCGAAACCATGACCAAGGCTTTCACCCCTCAAGGCCTACTCTCCGCTGGTATGCAAGATAAGCAAGACCGCTCTGCGAAGCGACAAGAAGAGCTGGCTCGGGAGACCGGCGCATCCCTCATCAACGTCCCCAACAAGCCACCGCCACCGCAAACCGGCTTGCTCGGTGCTATCAGTGCCCATGAACGCGAACGGAAGCGCGAGGGAGGTGTCGGTGCCGCGCTCACCGAACGTGAACGTGAGAAGCGTGTTGCAGAAGAACGCCAGCGTCGGTTCGATGAACAACAGCGCCAACAACTCGACCAGATGCAGCAAGGCGGGTCTATGTATGGCGCCCCATACGGTTTCAACCCTATGATGAATCCTATGATGATGGGCATGAACCCAATGATGGGTATGGCGCCTATGATGACTGGCCAGCCTGGCATGAACCCGATGATGACTGGCGGCGGCCTGAACCCGATGATGACTGGTGGAGGGATGAATCCGATGATGGGTTATGGGATGATGCCAGGCTTCAATCCACAGCACCTCTTCGCTGCTCAGCAGGCCGCCCAAGCATACCAAAACGCTATGATGGCGTTCTCAGTAGCCGGGTCTCAAGTGGGTGGCGATGGAGGTAATGGAGGTGGTGCAAACCCTCAGCAACCTATGAATCCCATGATGGGGCAGGGCAATATGGGCTTCGACCCCAGGATGTCGATGAACCTCATGGGCATGGGCATGATGGGCGGCATGGGTATGGGTCCTCCAATGATGAACCCTACTCCCTTGGGTGCTCAGAATACCGGCATGTCTCAATTCGATCCTCGTGCTGGGGACCAGGGACAGTTGGGACTCACTCCTCCTGGTAACCAAAATCTCAGCACTCCCAATAGCCAGTTTGGCTCGGGCAACAACTCTCCTATCGGTCGTGGCTCCTCGCCTCTGAGGCAATCCGAAACCCCTCAAAGGTCTCGCCCCACGAGCCCAGGGGCGTAAAAGGCAACGGTTTATTCCTTTTCATTTACCCATACCCTTACGATGCTACGTTTGGCTCTCACGTTCCCTCTCTTTCCTGAATCTCTCTGTATCTCCCCTCTCCTTCTATGGACTATCGTATTATCTACATCTCGCCTCTCTCTATGTCTTCCGTTGCTAGATCTTTTTGGTCCTTGATCATCGTCGCTCCTTGCTTGCTTTTTGCTTACTGCACATATCATATTCCTATGGACGGTGTTAATCTTCTAATTATTGTACACATGTCGCGAGGCTGGACTGCACCTTTAAATATTCGCTGTCAACCGTTTCGTCTGTGATTGCCCTGGGAACTTATTCCAATCCAAGGTTAGCAGCGACATATCTCAATCCTTTTATCAGTCGAACCACCGGTACCATGAAAGAGCGTCTGAAAGCAAAGCTTTCTCGAATCTTCGGCGCACAGGAAGAACCTGCAACCACAGATTCACTTCCCCGTCCTAACAACTCGAAGGAATCCACACCCATCGAAGTATTGCCAAATGAACTGCTCACTTCCATCTTCCTCTTCAATGCCGAGCGCACCCCTATGTCATTTTTGGACGTTCTTTCCATCTCACACGTCCGCTCCCAATGGAGAACGATCGCTTTAGGTTGCCCAGAGCTATGGAGACAGTACGCATTCCTGCATAACCAATATGGCTCCAGAGGGGAAGACTTTTCCGATGCGTTGCTCAAGAGATGTGGAGATCTTACCGTCGACGTCGGATGGGAGCGACTCTCAAACGGATACATCGCATCGGTATCCAAGGCCAAACAGCACTTAACTCTGGAGCTCGAATGCGACAACATCCACCGTTTTCGCTCATATTCTGCACTTGTCACCGCCTTCCATGTCGAAAAGATGACAGCCTTTCTCAAGAATGCCCCGCCCATCCAAAGCATCGAGGAGCTTACATTGGACACCGGCGACCGATTCTTGCGCAGGGATTTCCCCCACGAAATCTTCAGTAAAGAGGTTCCATTTTTGAGGATGGTCACTCTTCGTTCATGCTGGCTGGATCTCAGTTGGATGCGGATGGACAACCTCCAAACCCTCTCAGTTACGGTTGCACCCCACGCTTTACCATGGTCCGCGAATGCATGGATGTCCTTCCTCAAGGGCTGCCCCAGTCTCGCTCGATTTCATCTGGTCATGCCAACACCTTTTACCGCCGATTCGGAATCCCTCCCTCCAGACTCCGATGCACCCAAAGATGTCATGCTCCCTTCACTTACCCATCTCGAACTCCACACCCCATTCTTTAGAATCTGCCACTTCATCATCCGCCTTTCCTTGCCCGCTGTGCAAAAGGTTCATCTGTCCATGAATATGTATACATCGTCCAGTGAAGGAATTGGCATCCAACTCATCGTCAAGCAGCTCATCATCCCGTCATTATCCTGCAACGGGAACCGATTGTCTGTCCGTGTGTTGGACGGCACGAGGTTAATTGACATTGGATTCTCCCCTCTGCGGGACTACACCCCTAGCAGGAATGACCTGCCAGATTTTATAAGTCTGGCAGTCACTGCACCGGAGGGTCGGCAAAGGCTGGGCGGGGTCACGCAATACCTCCCCGACATTTGGACGGAATTGACTGCGGTGGCGCCATCGATCACTTCCCTGCATGCGTCCATGCACCCTGAAGATAGTGGGTACCGAGAATTTGAAGCGTTCCTCGGCCAGTCAACCTCTCTCAGTACTCTCTTCGACCCGAGCATCATAATGCTGGTAAACTTGGCCAAGAGCAGAGNCCCCCCCTCTGCTGGCACTGGAGAAGGTGGTGTACTCGGCTCCCCATTCATTACATGTGAACTTGCGTTTCAAAGACACCATATTTGTAAGATCGCTGCGGGGTTTCGTACTGGAGAGAAGAGAAAGAGGACATCCCATCAAGCCTGTAGAGATTCACCTTAAGAGGGAGCAGGAAGCTCAGTTGAGCAGCGAAGTGCGGGCATTTATCGATAATGACGGAATCGGGAAAGTTGTGTTTGACTGACCTCTGTCACTCTTGCTTTATTGATCATTGTGGGTTCTGGCTGAGGGGGAATATACTTACAAATAAAACAGTTGAACATATGTAACTAAGGAACTATTTATCTGAGCGAAAATATCATTTCAGATGGTGCTCCGCCTTGATTTCGTCGGCCAATTTCTCAGCGATAGCAAAGCAACCACCAGCCTATCAAAAGCGTGCCGTATGTCAACCACAGATTCCAATACAATCAAGCAACGAAAGACGTACCGTATGTCCAGAGATGATGTAAGGGAAGATGCTCGCATCACACACCCTCAACCCATCCACCCCAAACACTCTCAATTTGTAGTCAACCACCCCACCCTTCTCATCTTCTCCGTCATGTGTACCCATCTTGCAGGTGGTAGCTGGATGGTACACGGTCTCGACGCGTTCCTTCACAAGATCCTCGATCTCTTTGTGAGAGAGCAGGTGGGTGCGGTGATCCAGGTCGGGGCGGGTGAACGTGGCCTCGAGGTGAGATGCCAGAGGCTCCGTTTGGGCGATTTTCAGCAAGATGCGAACCCCACGGACGAGCTTCTCCAGGTCCTCCGGAGTAGAAAGGTAGCTGATAGCGAGAAAAGCGATTGGTTAGGTGCGTTGAAAGGGACAAGAATACAAGATGAAACGGACTTGGGATTGACGCTGGGTAGATCGAATGGATTGGAGCTCTTGAGGAGAACGTGTCCGCTGCTTGTAGGTCTACGGAGAATCATGGTTGGACAGGGCTAAGAATCAGGACGACAGGTGTGACGGAATGCTTACCGCAACAAGTAACAGTGTAGCGCGAAGGTATGTACGTCGAACCCAACCAACCCGTGTTCCTTGTATGCGAACGGCGTGGAGAAGAGTTCCAAGTCAGGGCTATCCTCGGCCGATGCACTGTCGACAATTTTCTGAGGGAACTCCTCTGGAGGGAAAAGCATGGGGTCGTCTGAGCGAATGAAAGCAGCGGATTCGCCAAACTATCAAGGGATAGGATACGATTAGTAGGCGTCGCGAGCCGCTTAAGACCGTCGCTCACGTTCATGGCCAGCGCTGTGCCAGGCTGCCTGGCACGATACTTCCTCACTTCTTGGAGCAGCCGGATGAATTGGCGGAAATTCTTGGGTTTCAAGAAATTGGGGCTTTTGTTGTGCTTGTCCTTGAAGTACACGTCAATGACTGGATGGTCGACAAGATGAGCGCCGACGTGCGGATTATGCTTGACGACATGGATCCCATGTTTCTGGAGCTCTTCCCTGGGCCCGATTCCTGACAGCTTGAGGAGGTGGGGAGTGTGCACGGCACCTCCTCTGAGAGTAGGAGTGTGATTAAGTTAGCATAGAAGGATTATCATTTGGAGGATGAACTAACGAGAGAATGACTTCTTTCCTAACGGTCGCCTTATATCGTCTCCCTGAGGGTCCTGTGGTGAACTCGACACCGACAGCTCGGGGTCGGGAGGAAGACCCGAGGGTAGTAGTATCGAATAAGATTCGAGTTGCAGTAGCATTTGTGGCGACAGTCAAGTTCTTGCGCTTCAAAACGTCTGAAGTAAGATATGCAGTTTCTGAGGAAACCCTGTGGAATTTGCTGTCGACATAGGTCACTAGAAGAAAGCAAGATATCAATTCATATTTCTTTGAATCTCAAGCTGGAGACGATACTGACTTATCTGAAATGAACATGATGTTAGGATGATTGGAAACCTATCAAGTATACAAGAATTGAACTGACCCTGCTAACACCCATGGTCCCATTTGGTCCATTGAAGTCGGGGGTGAATGGAATTCCAACTCGAACGCAAGCTTGGATGAACGCTTTGCTTGGTGGTGTCACCGTGTTGAAATATCCCACATTGACAGGTCCCTGGGTGCCCTTGGTTGCAATGTCTACCAAAGGATATTCTGGATGAGGGTTGAACCTCTCAAACTTGCGGAAATAGTGTTGGAAATTCTTCCATGACCAAGAATCATCACCAACATGAGTTGCCCATTGGTCGAAGTCTCCTGGAGCGCCGTAGTGTGCCCTGGAAACCGTCAGTTCGTGCGACCAGCTGGATGCGTTGTAAAAATACTTGCATTTGTGCATTGATAGATGAGCAACCACCGAGCATTTTTGCCCTAGGCCAGAAGCGTTGCTGACCACGAGCATATGTCTGTGGTTCTGTCCTGAGCTGGTGCACATGGTTTGACATCCAAAGGAGTTTTCCGAAGCCAGCTGGCGTTCTTGACTCGCGAAGAGCTTTTCCACTATCGCGAAAACCACGTTAGAGTTACAAAGGTAAGTGAGATAGATTCTGGACGTACCTTCCCCCCGCTTCAAGCAACAGAACCTTCAGGTTCTCATCTTCTGACAGACGCGCTGCAAGTGCGCAACCACTGGTGCCTCCACCAACCACGATCACATCATACTCCCATTCGCGTTCTCCTGGACCACCCTTGACCTGAGCTTCTGAAAGAGAGTCGCCGAGGACAGCAGCGTCTACATATTCTCCGCTGCCTCCTTTAGCGTTCTCCTTGGCCTGTCGAACATTCCTCTTTCTAGAGATGAACCGAAGGAGGAGTGCGAGTGCTGCACTGGACGCAAGAAGCGCTCTGGCTGTGGGCGAAATGGCATCAATGACAGGTATGCCTAGTTTGCTCTCCGTAATCAGAGTCTGAAGCGCAGACAGAAGTGACAAGGCAGCTTGAGGGATTGGCAAACCGGGGTCGCTGAGAGATGTGGCTGACATGTTCACAAGGATGATGCAGAGAATGGCCTCGCCTGTCAATGGTATATATCATTCAGCAGCCGTGGCATCCACTAGTCCGGGTTGGTCACTTGCGCGAAGCCGTGTTGGAACATAGTATTATGTTACCCTAGTAATGAGGGGCGTACAAAGGGGCCCGAGCGCGTGCGATCACCTGGCCAAATCAACTGACCGCAGTGAATTTCAGCAGCTTGACTCGGGCAGTCACGTACAGAGATACCCATGCCCTCGTGGACTGTTGTCAACATTTATCGATGTCCCTCAACTGGTCGCTCTGAACAAGAATACTCTGGCTGGAGTCATCTAGATCATGGAGCTTCAGAGCCGAAGACTATCGTCACGTTCCGATTCCATCGACCGCAATCGTCTCTTTCGACAGCTTGAAGTTGTTGAAATTGCAGCTCGAGTTCGCTCGGGAGTGAACTGGTTGGTGCTCTGCATGATAGACCGAGGTCGGTGTTCAAAGCTTATACAATTCACTTTGTTCTCTATTTAGGGCAAGTCCAGCGCGGGCAAAATAATTGAATCTTGGTCTTTCTTGGGTCTTTCAGCAACGAACGTGGACTAGGGCCACGTTTATGCCTCAATAGAGTCCAAGTCCTATCAGAGCACCCCTGTCAGCTGCCCTGGAAAATCCTTTTCTTTATCTATCTTTTCATCTCTGGGCAACAATTGAAATGTTGACATTTGACGTCAGTCACTGAAATTGCTCTAGGCAACCCGGTGCACTGGCTTTAAGCGCGCGACGTCATACTATCTCGGACGATATCAGGGTCTCTTGTAGCAAGCAGGGATTATCGATAAGGTTGAATCATCGTGGAGGCAGCATCTCCCTGGGCTCTGGCGTTATTGAACTGTCTTTCAGCCGAACAGAAAATGGGGTTCAAAGATCGCAATGATTCGCATAGCTCTAAGGTACCCAATCACCTTCAAGTTTTTGACAGCCAAGGTGACGTCGCTCCGCGGAAGGCGGTTATGAATCGTACTTGCCAAGAGCCCCTCTGGCTATCCGACAAGCTGCACAGTCGCATTCGAAGTCTAGACGATATTTTACGTCTCGGTTAGCCATTCCCCGCACTCGGATTCCTCTTCACGGTGACCCTTAGGCGAGGTAACTAAGCGCAGATAACCAGAATGGTGGATGCATTGATCAATGTATTCACGCAATCAGTGTAACTCCGCCATTGTGCATAAAATAAATGGCGAGCGGAGTTATACCTTCACATGGGCCTGAAACCGAAGTCAATCTGTGGGGTCCTATGAGCCGAGAAATGAACGGTATGTAGAAGGGTGTGTGTACTTGGGACTTAAGGGGCAGCTTACATTTAGCGTTGACGGCAGAGTCACAGCTTGGTTAGGACTGCTGAGGGGCTGAAGGTGCTCAAATCTGTACCGGGACCGGGACTCAACGTATCAATTCAACTTGTGATAGTTCTGGAACGACAGAGATCCGTAGAGAAAGGCGACACGATTTCAAACGCAGCTTAAGCCCTTGGTTCGTTCGAGTTCGTCACATACCCCCCTACGTCAAGCCCTCCGAGTCCGGCCCCCTCAATCATCGAAATTGACGGTGCCACAATCGGTCTGCCACACTCAACTTCCGGTGGCCCAGCCCACGGGAAGCGAAAAGAGAAATTGATAAAACCAAACTTAACCCCTGGGTTGTGCAATCTTTCGCCTTCTCCCTCTTTTTGCTTCACTTAGCTTGCTGCAGCCCTTCGAACTTCCAGGCTGGCGTCGTCCTACTTTTGGCCATTCTTCGAAGTCAGCCATCCATCAGTCATTCATTAAGTTAGTCATTCACCCGGCGGCCCTGCTTGCTATTCGGTATTCACCATTGACAGGATACGAATCAGCCTTAACAGTTAATTATCAACGCGACAACACAGCAAGGAATTACAATGGCGCTCGAAACCATCGTCCAGAGTTTACCGGTGGAGGGCTCGACACAAGCCATCGTACGTTCGCCACCACCACAGCCCTTTCCTGCGGCGTCCATCGCCGATGGCGTAACGGTTCTGCCCAACGAATCCAAGCAAACAGAATCCTCCACACCTCCTCGACCCTCGTCATCCCGGGCACGGCTCGCCGAAAGGTTCAATCTCCATCGACCATTTTCCTTATTCCTATCCGAAGACGCGCCAATCCAAGATCAAGAGAACGTCGGCGGAAAGAAGGGGGGCGAGGTTGCAGGAAGTCCAGATGCGACTATGACACTAGTGCCACGCAGGAAATGGCGGAGGTCGACGGCGACAGGAGCATCAGAGGGGGACACCCGACGCGCAAGGAGGCTGTCAACCATCGACCCCAACGTCACGCCGACAAGACCGACGTTACCGATGTTTTTCTCGAGATCCCAACCACTTCCGTTATCGCTCGGGCAGGATCAGAGACCTGCGAGCAGCAGCAGCGGGAAGCTCGGGGCGAAGATTGGGGCGTTATTTCAGTTCTCGCGGTCGAGGTCGGTGTCTAGGAGTCAGGGGTCGTCCACCGAGCAGAACGGCCATCATTCGCGATCCCTTTCTGCGNCGCAGACCCTGCTGAACAGAAAAGTTGCTGAAGTCGACGGTTACTTCCAGGCCGGAAAAGAGGCTGCGGTTGCGTCGGAGGGTGTTGCGTCCGTCATTAACTCCATCGGCGGCGTCGGGGAAAAGTGCGCAGCGGCGCCAGCATCACCAGAAAAGGCTAGTTTGGTGGAGGAGGAAGAAAACATTGCGGACAAGGAAAACAAGAGCGGAGTCAATACCTGCGGGACTGACTTTTACCACGCGGGAAACGCGCCGAGTCCGTCGTCGTCATCGTTCCCACCGGCGAGCTCACCATCAACGCAAGTCGACGTCGAAGACGCCAAGGTCGTTCTTCGCGGGGAGCATTTACCGTCTATCGAAGCTAATTCCAATCCAGCCTCAAGCGGCGCCGAATTGCTCAGCCCAACAACTCCATTCTCGCCGTCACACAATCATCAATCAGTATTACTCGAATCGACAAACTTGGGAGACATCGTACAGCCTCGTCGACCTCATACGGATCGTGAATCTCCTTCGTGGACTCGGAACCCGAACCCTGCTGGGGGTGTCAGTGAACCCTTGAACACGCGTCCTTGTTTGGAACCTGGTGAGCGTCTTTGCCATTCTCTGCTATTGTTCTCCCTTTTCGACCTACACCTCGTGCTCCCCCCCCCCCATATTCCGGCATTTCGGGCTTCGTACTAGTGCACATATCATTACATTTACCTTGACAAGCCGGCTATACAGTGCGCACGAGACTTTGCCTATTCCGTCCATTTGTCTATTTGCTTTTCGCATGCACAAGCCTTCTCGTTAACCACGACTACCCTTGTCCTTTTACCGTTCTCAACAGACTCGACGACCGAAGGAACTGGTTCTGAAGGCGTAGGCCAGTTGCCAGAAGCATCGCCGCGAAGCCCTGGGTTTCATTACGACCCTTCGCTTCCACATCACCCTATTCCGTTTGTGCAGCAAACACCGACACAACACGAGGAAGGCGACAGTAGCACTTCGGGCAGCCGAGACCAGCAACTTGAACTCACGCCAGCACTGCCCAAATCCAATTCTGGGATAGACGCAGCAACGGAAATTTCGGATCCTCCTGCTCGAATTGACAACTCGTTTCCTTCTCCCGCTACCATCATGCTCTCGTCGTCGCGCCAGTCATCATCAGTATCAGCAAACGGACATCCGCCGTACCCGTACGCGCATCTGTATCCCCAGGGCCAAGGCTCGTCGTCGATGGCACCTCAGCGTCAACAGCATTCGCATTCGCACCTTGGACACGGAAGTCAGGGAACAACATCATATCACCCGCAAACGCCACAGCGGGCAGGGTCCCCGTATCAATATCAGCGTTCGGGGACGGGGACGACGACGACACCGAGGAGTGGGGTGAACACATTCGGGGGTGGAAGGCAGCAGCAGCAGCAGGCGTCAGGAAATCAAGGGCAGGGACATGCAGCCGCAAAGGCGAACCTGAGGGCGTGGTGGAACCAGTTCAACTTTGTGAAGGGGATGAAGAAGGATGTCGCGGCGAGTCAGGAAGACTACACGTATCGAGGTGAGCCTGGGTTTTTTGTTTGATTGACTTTTCGTGTGCGGCTTCTGCTTCCTTCTCGAGTCTGCCTGCACCCTTTTCATATACGGCACCTGTCCGCTGGCAATGTGTCGAAGTCCACTGAAATTAGTGGGATTGATTGACGGGGAGGGGTAAAGTGCCTTTCGGGCTTCACGATGGGAATGAATCTGTTGCAACAATGTGTTGCAGACTCCCTTTCGGAAAATATTCGAGGTACTTGGGAAAAGAAGTTTGCGATGGTCGTCCGCCATTCAAACCAGCCTGCGATGGTCGTCAGGTTTGCGGTGGCCGTTTGCTGTGCAGACTCTGGCATCCCTCCTCGACGATGGGCATGGATGGGCCGAGGGATGGCTGGCAAGCTGCCCGGTTGCTAGGCTGCTGGCCTGCAGCTGCCGGGGTGAAATGATTTTCACCCATTTTCTGCTCCCTTTCTTTTTTCGTGCTAAAGTGGAGATCCGCACTGCGTCCGCAGGCTGCTTACGTGATCCGAGTCCTGGAGAGGCTACGGAACCATTTACGGTGCCTCTTAATCAGGTTGGCTCTTTGCTCCACTTTCGGCCTGTTCTTGTGCCCCTCTTTTTCTCCTCCTCTATTCTCCTCTCCGTCTCGATATCTTGCTGACCGGGCGCAATGCCTACCATCGCCTCCCTCACGCGGTCGCTGACCCTGCCCCTCAACCGCAATCGGTCGAAACGTCATTCTGCCACCGTTACATCGTCCACCGTCACCACCCCCATCGACGAACGCCCCGAACACCAACTCCCTTCCCTGGAAACGGTCCAACTCTCGGCGCCAACACCCCCTGCTATTCCTCGTCGCCAAAACTCGTTCCTCGGAATCAAAACATCTACCAAAAACAACGGGGGGATCTTCAATGTCAACCTCGACGGCCTCTTGAATTCCAAACCCAACAACCCCAACATTCCGGCCTATGTAGCACCGAACACCGCGTCTCCGCAGGATGTCGTATTTGGGAAGCCTCTCAAGGAGAGCCTGAAGTACGCCAGTGTGCAAATATCAACGGCCAACTCAGATGGGGAGTTGTACGTGTGGGGTTACATTCCTGTAGTTGTGGCCAAGTGGTGCGTCGCAGCCTGATAATGCCTTTGAACCAGCCCGTTGACAAGAAACCACTTTGTATAGCGGCCTTTACCTCAAAGAGAATGGTGGGTTGCCTGAATCTTTTCGCACAATGTGGGGCTGGGTCTGACGACAGTCCGGTTGTAGCCACGGAAGTGCCTGGAACGTTCCGTGTAAATGGATCAAACCGAAGAATGCGAGAACTGCAAGCTGCGTTTGAGACTCCTCCAAGGGTACGTCGTCTTCTATCTTCTTGCCTTCTTTGTCTGTCGTCATCATTCATTCCACTGCAACTCCACCTTGGCGCTCAATTGTGCTGACACCCTCCTTCATTTAGTATGGCAAAAGCCTGGATTGGAAGCAAGAGAACTACACGACGCATGATGTTGCTAGTGTGTTTAGACGATACCTTACTCAGATGCCTGTGCGTGTCCCCTCAATCTGCTTTGTTTGGATTATCCTGATGGAGTTTGTGCTTCGCAGGAGCCTGTGATACCTTATGACTTGTACCATCAGGTATTGTACCCCATCACATCCTCAATTCAATACAACTAACGCCTGGTCTGCCTCGATTGTGCGATTTTGGAAATGACAGTTCCGGGATGCTCTTGGTGCGTAGCCCCTTTCATATGATTCCCGTGGCTATTCGCTGACATCATCTTCCCCACATTTCTCCTTCCCCCGCTGCTCCCCTTCGTCGTCTTTTGCGTCGGTTGATGCTGTTGCTCACCCACTCCACTCACCTTCGACTTCGATGGGTTTCTCACGGTACCCCACCCCCTGCGTAACTTAACTGGGTCCTTCCGGTCTCGTGTTGCAATTCCTATCGGCACCGTCACCCGGTATCATGCAACTCATATCGATCATGCTCCGGACTACCCCATGCACCTAATTTTAAATGTACGTGCTCCGGAACTGGCTTCGATTTCGGCACTGCATCCGTGCGATCTCCGAACTACAACGGCTTCTTGTACGGGGCGCCCGGGGACTACAGCGCGCGAACCCCATAACCAAGATGAAGTTATTCCAACCTACAAAGCTCTAATACGCCAAATGCCACGGTCAAACCAATATCTGCTGCTCTACGTCTTAGATTTGCTGTCTGTGTTTGCGAGGAAGAGCGACAAAAATTTGATGACGGCTACCAGTAAGTATTTCACCTACCCATGAACTCTTCTCCCTGCAGTACTGAATTCCCGAACCCTTAGATCTTGCCGTGATTTTCCGGCCTGGCCTGATATCGCATCCTCAGCACGAGATGTCACCTCAAGAGCATGCGCTGAGTCAGAAAGTTCTAGAATTCCTAATTGCGCATCAGGACTGGTTTATGTTGGACATCCCTCCTCCTCCAGCAAGGAAGGGTAGCACACAACCAGCTCCTCAAACGCAGCAAACGCAGCAAACGGTCTCAGGTCATGTTCATGAGAGGCGACCCAGTGATCCTCAGTCGCAACCGCCACCAACACAGCAATTTCTGCTCTCCTCTTCGCCGCCAACGCCTCTAGCATCGCCCATTCATGAGGCGTCCTTGCAACAACAATATCATGGGCAAGCGGCCAATATATCGGGGATAGTCGGTGGGAGCAACATGGGTGGAGCACAGCAGGCGAACCCATCTCCGAATGTGAGTAGTAGTCATGGTGTTAGTGCGAGAAATGGCTCCCACCCCAACCCACTGCCTCCTTCGTTCTCCTCCGCCCACCCACCTCCGCTTTCAGAAATCGGAAGTGACGCAACCGTGGATGATGTGATGGTCATTCCGAGGGGTGCGGCCAGGGAGGAGTTTTCGGAGATTGGCGGTGGTGGGTGGAAATTGGTGTCCAGAGTCGTGGGTGGTGCAAGGGAGAGCTCTAAAGAGAAGGATCGGATAAAGATGCTGAGACGAAGGACGACGATGGACAGAAGTGGTTAGTTTCTGTCTGCTTGCCTTTGTCTGTCTAATTGTTTTCNTTTTATACCCCTTTTTTTTTGCGAGCATCGAGCTGACCTGTACCTTTTTTTTCTTTCTAGATCTGACTCGGGCAAGCATGTTGGCGGAAGACGACATGTCGCCTATGACCAGCCCCGATGACCCCATATTGAGCGGCACTGGACCCATTGGTAGCCATACCGTTACCGTTCAGCGGAGTAGAACAATGCCGTCAAGACGGAAGGACAGTGATGATAGCACCCCGAGCGTCAACTTGATTCAATCATCCACCGGCAAGGAGAACGTCGGGCCACAGTCCTCTGACGGCCACGGAAAACAAGGAAAGGAAGGGAAAGAGAAGCGGACGGTGTTGGTCAAGAAGAGTCGAAGAGCGAGCAGTGCGGCGAATGTTGCTGAACGTGCTCGGGAGCAGCGGACTTCATAGTTCTCTTTCTCTCTCTCTTTCCTTTCTTTTCTTTTTTCTCTCTTATTTATCTCTTCTTCCCGATACGAACACGGCCATGAACATGAAACCGCCTCTCCTTTCTCGACGGCTTGTTATTTTTCTTTCTATCCTGTCCCTTTGGATGTTTGTGTATAGTAAACCTACCCTCTCTCTCTCTTCCTTTTTGGTTCCTTTATGTATGACCCAGATGACTGTTGGACATGTCTTTATGCCTCTTGTGGAATATGGTTGATATAATAGTTGTTTGATTACTACGTGTGTTCTGTTTTATTTTCCAGGCTCGAGCTCGGGTGAGCTGGGCGGATGATGAGCTTGGGGGATGAGCGTTGAATCTTGAACTTTAGATGGGTGCTGAATTCGTTTTTTTTACGCTTGGACGTTTGTTCCGACTCTCGTACTAGTTGCTTCGTTTCTTACGATAGGACTATATAATATATCAAGTGTCTCCACGTTCGAAGCCTTCTATAATCGGTTGAGAGGTTTACGTCGAGGTTTGCTCGCTGTGGGTTGGCCGTTTGGTACTGCGGAGAAACGGTGGAGAAGCACGAGAAGATCGTTTGGATCTATATGCGGGCAAGGAGCCAACCCCAAACTGCGATCTGAGAAGTCCAAACGAAGTAAAAATACCAAAGCCGGTCAGGCCGTTGAACAAAAGGCCAGGCCGGAGAGTATGATGATGCCCTTATGCCGGAGGAGAAGGGCTCCCTTTCACTTCAGTAATTGTTCAGTGGAAGCCGAGCTGGAGCAGGAAACCTTTGCTGAATCCGTATACGCTTTGACGTTTGTTTCGACTCCGCAATTGTTTCGTTCCTTATGATAGGACGATATGGTATTTCGATTTCTCGCATTTGAAGTCTTCTAGGTCTATTTTGAGCTTTGCTCGCTCTGGGCTGGCCACTTCGTCTGCGGAGAAACGGTGGAAAAACAAAAGAAGAAGATTTGGATTTATATGAAGTATATACGAACAAAAAGCCGACCCCAAGCTGCGATCTGAAACGAAGCGAGTCCAAACAAAAACATAGCACAAAATCACTACAGTTCAAGCCGTTAAATGAGAAGCCAAGCCAAATATTATCCTAATGCCCTTATGCCGGAGCACAAGGGGCCTCCACTCCAGTAACCGTTTAGTGCAAGCCGAGCAGGAGCAGGATGAGAGCGAATCCCAATCCGGACAACAAGGTACCGACAACCTTGAGCCTATTATTGTAAGGGAGTCACAGTAAGTGTGAAGAACTGCCGTTCAAAAATTGCAAACTACTTACAGAGCACCGACAAGCTTGACGACGCCAATGAGGACGAGGTCGAGACCGATGAGGACCTTGAGGAGAGCAGCGTCAAGGCCGAACTTGGGAACGAGGGGCCAGTGGTGAGGCTTCTTGGTCTTGAGGTTGTCGAGACTCTTGGTGACGTCCTAATAGTAGTAGTAACCGATGCATGAGTGGCTGATTAGAGGCTGCATGACTGCGGAAAAAAAAGGACTGACAGAATAGACGGCGGCAGTCCTCTCAGCGACTTGCTCCCTGGTACCGCCGGAGGTCTCGTCAACTCGGCCGAGCTGGTTAAGGGAGACTGCGCTGGTATCGAAAGCGGAAGTCAACTGCTGGAGGAGAGGAGTCAAGTTTTCCTCAGTCGCAGTGTCGCTGTTGACGAGGGTGTCTGTTAGAATTGTCCCGGAAGAAATCGACGCGTTAGAACACTATAGGCGCGGGTAGGTCAAACTGCGACTGTACCAATTTGAGGCAAGATACCGCCAGTGGTAGACTGGAGGGTGCCGATGATAGCCAGAACGTCGGACACGTCGGCTGGGGCCTGACGCTTCTCAACGACGGCCGGAGCGGGCGAGGCGAGAACAGAGACGGCGCCAAAGGCGAAGAGAGCGGCGACAACGCGAGTGAAGATCATCTTGGAGTGAAGTAGCTGTTAGACTGAAAGCTGGAAGGCTTGTTGTTAGCTTGCTGCGAGTGCTGCTGCTGAAGTCTACCAGCAAACGCGTCCCACCTTTTATACCTCGAGAGAACCTGCTTCATAGGAATATGCGTAATAATTTTCTGTTTGATTACCCTGTACGATCTTCGCGTCTTCGAGCATCGATAAGGCGCAAGTGCAGCCAATGACGTCCTGTACGTAGCTTGATGCTCCATAGATCGCGTCGTTTCGACTTCTGGTGTCATTTTTTGCTACCCAGCGCCCAGAGTCAACCTGTCTCAAAATGGAAAGAATTACGACAAAAGAGGGAACACCTCGTCGGTGCACTACAGCGCGGACCAACTTTCGGACATTCCGTCTCCACTTTATGGCACACGTTCTCTCGTGTATGGGAAGAGATGCGCACCTAATGAATGTCTAAACCGATGCTTGACAGGAATCTCTGCTTCGTTCTGTCAAGCACGCCTTGCCAAGGTTACGACATTTTGTCAAGAAAAAAAAATTGTGGTTATCTCTTGCTCCACTGAGCATGCAGTTCAGACATAACACACAGACAGTACAGCCGGAGAAGTGAGTGCTGCTACTCCAAATTTCTGTTTTTGGTTGCGACGATCCTATAGACTCGGCGGCTTCGCTCGTTCGGATGTCAATCCCAGCCAAATTCTCACAGGTGAGAGTGGTCTGATAGACGCTTCGTATGACGCGGTTACAGAGAACTGGGTCTCGAGGAATAATATCACCAGCCTTCTTATTTCCGCGTTGGCAGTGTCTTTGGCACTCATCCCAACTCCAACCTCTTATCGAGCTGGATATGCTGTATTAGACGAGTTCTGCTTGCTTGCAGCGTCGCGGCACGATAGATCAGCGCTCCTCCAAATTCACAAGACAATTTCGGGAGTTAAAGGAGGCTTCTCAAAATATCCCTGAGTATGTTGAATATCACCGCGACACAATAAATGTCGCGAGGGTGGAGCATGTCGTCTTCTCTGCCGCGATGCAACAAGAATCAGGGTCGTTCTGATATAGTTCCCCGACTGCCGAGTTTTTCGTGTCTTTACTTGCTGAACCACTGACGAAATAGATGATACAGCCTATGTCAATTTGTACCGGCTCGTGTCTTGTTCTCGGAGAATTGGCTGTTTAGAATCGATTGGGGGAAAGAATACGCCGTTTGGTAAGGAAGGATTTGTCGTTGGTCTTGACGATACTGTGGCCGCACCCCGAAAAATGCTGCGACAATGCGGTGCAGAAAATGAAAATAGAACGTCTAAAAGAAATGACACAATGAAACGTGGGCGTGCTGCCTTTCGCCATTGGAACCCTTGGTTGTCTACACCGTCTGGTCGGCCTGTTCAGTTTACGAAGTGCTTTGTCAGTGATTGATCCAGACAACCTTGGAAGGCGGAATTTGTCTATGATCCCCATCGAACCGCCATCTGGTAGTCGATATCTCGATAGTCGAGCGCCTCATTGACCTTCACTGTCAGCTGTACTGGCTGTCCAGAAGACATACTAGTGTCATTCAAACGGCCTCGGCACCACTTAATCGGCGGAATTGGGATTTGCAGTTAATTATAATGAAACATAAAATAAAAGAAGAGCTCAGTGGGAACTCTGAGCAAAGCCTCCGGTGCTTCTATTTCCCACGAGCAACGGCCAAACGGTCTCCCTGCTGTCTTGACCGCGTTTCCTTGCACACAATATCGATGTTTTTGCGCAAATAACACTCATTAATACTCACATTCGTTATGCTACTGCCGTATACCCTCCTCTCTGCTATACTCTTCCTCTGCTCGCTACTCCCAACACCAATCCATGGGGCCTTCTCGATCTCAGTTACCTCGGGCAACGACACGAGTGTCATCGAGCAAAACAGCGCAGGGACCTGGTGCTACTACCCAGCGCCTCGCGCAAACCGCACTATACCACTGGACCGCGAATGTACGGGGGCCAACGCGGATTTCCGGGCAGTGATGGCGGCCCACTTGGAACAGACCGCTTCGATATCCTACTACAACGCCGGCCTTGACAGGCTTGGAGGCCCCGAATACCCAGTCAGAACCTCACCAGGCAAAACCTATCTTTGCATTAGCGGGCGCGCCACCGACGGACTTTACGAGACGTCTTGCGAACAAGCGACGAGGGATAACCAGTTTGGTCGGGGACCTTTTGGTAACCGGACGGTTTGTGCTGTGGGGGTGTCTCAAGCAGCCGTGTCCGATGGATGCTACGCCCCCGGGGACGCGTCGCCGGAGAACGAGTCAGGTTCAGGCTCAAACTCAGGCTCAAACTCTGCTGCTGCTGAAATCTCATATCGTGCAGGTGAGCAATCTCAAAGTCATTGGTCACCTTTGACGAATTCTGACATGGTTTGCAGATTTATTGTTAATTTTATTCGCTGCTGTTGTTACATTAAATGTCCCCCCTGTAACGCTATAGCCCCTGTCAGTTTGTACCCCCGAAACATCTGTATACATGGTCTTGAACCCGCATATGTCATACTTGACGAGAAAGACCTCTTCCATGGCTCTTCATTGCCTTCGGGAAAACACTATCAGTGATCCTCTCCAGGCCTTCTGTGGTTGAGTGCTATGGCCGGTTTGGGCGTAGAGCGGCAATACATACACGAAGCCGATCCATTCACGATACTACGGACAAATCAATGTAATATATGAGATTAGCAAGATTGGATAAACGAACTAGCTTGGTGCCGAACGGAGATACGAACACAACATCGGGAGGGAAGAAACAAGAGGAATAGGATACAAAGATCTACAAGCGCCTGTGTATCACAGCAGGGAATCCATCTTTGACAAAACCTCGAGGACTCCTGCTACAAGCTCGAATGAAAGATCTTCATCGCCATCCTTGGCCTCCTTTTTGGCTTCTTGGACTAGTCCAAGAACTGACTCCCTACCACTGACCTCCCCAGCACTGCCCATCGCAATTCTGTTTGCCTGTTGTCTCCTAGGCCTTGGGGATGGGCCTCCTGGACTGAAGGGAGATGAGCTGCCGCCTCCGAAAGGCCAAACGATGAATTCGTTCAGGATCTCTTCGCAGCGCCCGAATGCAGCCTCCCTTTCCTCGAATCCTAGCCTGTCGAAGGCATTATCAAGAACACTGGCGCAGTACGCCGAGCAAGCGAGGGAAACTGCTCGGATGACGCGACATTGGATTCCTTCCTTGTCCAGAGCCGATGGAGGAATGGCGGATGTTGTTGAGGTAAGGAGTGTTACAGTCCTAGTAATGATGGATTCCTTGACACGCATGTCCGAAACCGGGTGGGTGGCCATGTCGAAGAGGAGGAAGTTGCGTTTCTCGGTGCGCAGCACGCCCTTGTCGACTAGGCCTTTCAAAAGGCGTTCTCGAACCTGCTTTAGCTGGAATCCGATTTTCATGACGTTCCAAGTCTCGCCTAGAAGGTGAACAATTAGTATTGGGAAGGACAGAATTGGGATAGTCTGAACGCACCGCTCATCAAGTCGATCCAGGTATTGACACTGAACCTCTCGACGTCTTGCTGGCTCCTCATGAGCTTGAGCGCCTCGTCCAAAAGTGTTTCGCCGGTCTGTTTATCGCTTATGACCTCGACGAGCCTCTCAGCGGGGGCAAACTGTCTTCGATTGGGGTCTTTGACGAGGGCAATGCGTTTCCGCAGCGCCAGTTCGATGAGAATGCAGCCACGAAGCGCATACGAGATATTGTCGTTCCAGAACGAAAGGTAGCCCTAGGAGGAGCGCTATGATCAGTCAGAGTTAATTTGGAGACCCAAATAAAAGCGGGACGGTGGCAAATCGCGTCCAGGACTTACTTGCTTATCCTTGACACCTAGCAGCATAATCTCTTCCATAAGGGTCAATTTTGGGAGTTTNCCCCCCGACCTTGGCCTCTTNCCCCCGCTGCATCTTGCAGATCCCTTGGGTCATACGCGATCCTGTTACCTCCAGAGTACTCGAACGCCGAGCCACCAGCGTGGTAGGAGGGCTGTGGTGGAGGGTCGGCGGTGCTGCTTCTGCTGTTTGCGCCATTGGTGCTTGGCTTGCTGGAATCGTCCTCGTCGTCGTAGCCTGAGGAGGATTGGCCTGCTACACGCCGACTTCGGAGACCTGAGGACATTTTACAGACGATTGAGCCAAAACCTGGCGATGAGGGTTGACGAGCCCGTGACGGCCATGAGCCATGATCACTAGGCCTACATGGGAGCAGAACGGCAATTGCCGAACTCTGCGTTTCCGCCTCCCTTTTCTTAAACCCCTTTGCTACAATTTAAGTACGCCAAGTTCACTTAGTAAATTGGATTTCCAGATTGTTAGGATCCGTTGATTTTTATCCGAGACGAATAGCTTCCACGGCGTTGCAAGCCCGTAGGAGAGACCAGAGTGCCTCTAAATTTAGGCAGCCAGGCTGTGGCCAGGCGTATAAATTTGGATGAGCGTCCCCGAAACAGGCAATTGAAGGCTGTAAGCGGAGCTATTTTTAGAATATCATCTTCAGCACGTAAAGACCAGTTGCTCGCTTTCTTCTTCACCACCACCATCCCCACCCCGTTCCACTCATGAGCCGACCATACCCCCCATACCAGGACAACCCCAGGGCCGATCCGTTCGCAGACGGTTCCACTGGCTCTCGTGGTACCAGCTACGATCAGGGCTACTCAGACCGCAACGATTACGATCCATACGATTCGAACACTGGCAATGGTGTAAGCGTATTTTGTCCACCACTTCTCGGCTTGGGTTTCCGTCGGGCACTTGCGCAATCTAGCCGTCGGCGGAGGAATCCTTATATCTTGACCTTGGATCGCCCCCTTTGTTGCCCTTCGACTCCAAGCTGACTTTTCCCGATCGTTGTAGGCAACACGCTATCCTGAAAATTCCGACAACATCCCTCTTCAGGCATCACTCGCCGGCGACACCACCAGCAGAGGCTATACAGGGTTGCCACACAACGAGAGCCAAGCGGACCTCTCGCTCGCGAACCCAGCCCCATACGCAGCCGGAGCAACCGCAGCCGGAAGACATTCGGTGTATAATAACGGGTTTGTCATGGAACGAGGATATAGTAATAATGCTTTGGGACAAGGGGGAGGCTACGTGTCAGGGAGGAGTAGCTCCAGTGCCCTCGATAGTGGTCCCTCGCCATGGCTTCAACATCAGCAGAAAGGTCAGCAAAGATCGAAATTTTTGGTACGTCCGTAACCTGGTCGTCGGGGAAACGTCATCGCTGACCCGAAGTTCAGATTTGGGGCGGCGTGCTGGTTGTAGTTGGCCTCATTATCATTGGTGTCGTCGTGGGCGTCGTCGTATCCAATAACAGGAAGAAAAATGAGGATACCAAGTCATCTAGTACGTCGTGTCGCATCTCTTATTTTACCGATGGTATGAACATCGCTTCATCATAGCCAGTGACGCTGTCAATCAAACTGATCCCAACGACCCGAGCACGTTCATCAAAGACCCCAATCTGCACCAGGCGTTCTACGGGATGGCTTATACACCCGAGAACTCACAGCTGCCTGGGTGCGGTAACAAATTATGTATGAGCTCTCCCAAGTCTGCGTCATTAGCGATTTATTGATACCAGTTCATAGCGGAGGTCATCCAGGATATTCAGCTGATTTCTCAGCTTACCAAGGTTTGCGCAGCATATCTCATATGCTGTGCCCATACTGACGAGCCTCCTCTCATTTTAGCGCATCCGTTTATACGGCTCCGATTGCAACCAAACCGCACTGGTGGTGAGTAAATATTGAATCTTTACACGGCCTCAATACTGACGTCGACCTCCTAGTTGGAAGCTATCAAACGAACCAAAGTTGACATGGAAGTCTTCATTGGCAATTACCCCATTCCTACCGATGGCGGTGCGGCATACCGACGACAACGAGATATCATGAAGCAGGCTATCGAAACCTACGGTACCGATCACATTGCGGGTGTGACGGTGGGTAACGAGTTCATGCTCAAGTTAGTTCTTTTGTTTTTCTGCCTCGAGCCCTTTCCTGAGCCGTCTTCATCTCAGCTACCTCGGCGCCAATGGAGCCTCGGACCCCAACAGCGCTGTCGGCGACACTGGAGCCGCCCTCTTGATATCTGACATCCAGGATACACGCGATATGTTGGCTTCTCTGAATCTTCAGACAACACCTCCAGTTGGAACCTCCGACGCTGGTAGTTATTTCAATACCAAGGTGTTGGAAGCTGTTGACTACGGGGTAGGATCTTTCGACCGTTCAAAATAGCTGGAACTCGCTAACTCCATCATCGACAGCTGGCGAACGTCCATCCCTGGTTCGCCAACGTTACTGCGGAAACGGCTGCGAGCTGGACAACCAACTTTTTCCAGGAGCAGAACGTGGACGTAGCTGCGAAGCTTTCGAACACTCCTAAAATGTACATCGCCGAGACCGGCTGGCCTACAGTACGCATAATTTCATCTCGCCTAGGATTCAGACTCATTATGCTGATCTATTTATTTGTTGTTGCGCACAGAAATCGTCCGATGCTGGAAACGCTAATAATGGAGCATCTGATGCTAGCATATCCAACTTGCAAACCTTCATCGACACTTTCGTTTGCCAGGCAAACTCTGCCGGGGTTCCCTACTTCTTTTTCGAAGTGCGTATGTTCTACAAGGTGTCTCATTCGTTGCTCACCACGTTGTCAGTTCTCCGACGAGCCCTGGAAGGATGCTCAATTCGGTGGAGTTGAGGGATGGTGGGGACTGTTCAGCTCATCGTACGTTCTTCCTGGCTATCTTCTTCCCTTTCCCGTCGGATCTAACCCTGCATTGCAGTCGAAAACTCAAGGATGGTATCACGATACCAACTTGCACTGCCCCATAAACCCGAAGGCTTCCCATTCCTTCCAGCACGAGCCCTTCTTATCTGATGCCACGCGCGAACCCTTGTTCGTGTCCAGCCCACTTGTTATGTTCAGCCCAAAGGACGCTTAGTACTAGAGGTATCATCATCTATTTTAATATCTTTCCTTCTTTTCAAAAATGGCTCTTGTTTACTTAGGCCTTTGTGCCAACCACGGACTCTTCATGATCATACCTTTACGACTTGTTACGGACTGTGTTGTATAGCCCAGGGACGATATTTCGCTACTTCCATTCCCTGAACCTGTGTTGTATGTACCATCGCATTATTTTGGTCGCATTCCAGCGCATTTTGGTCGCCTCTGCGGATTTTTGGGTGGGTGGCAAGCTGCTCATTAGGAAGGGACACGGGAGAATCTACCGTAAGAGCATTGATGGTGTAGCGGTAACATTGGGTCTTCCCATGGCCTAGCTCCGGGTTCGACTCCCGGTCAATGCACGCATACGTTTTTATCCCTTTATCTTTTACGTCTCAACGCGATGTTTTAGCAGTGGTGCATGAGGTGTTGCACGAACCATCCCGGGTTTGGTTGTCCTCAACATGGCCGTATGTATCACTTCAAATCATAGATCCGTGGCATTCTCGCAAGGAATGCGAGGCTCTAATAGCGGGCTGTTCCCCCGCCACGTACAGGATAATTCACCAAGATCTCCGAACCGAGTATTCCAGGTATCAATAGTCTCATAAATATGTAGGAAGTCCATGTACAATCAAGTTGACAGAGAGAAGGAGTTATTGCGATCTCCCAACTAGAAGATTGCTCGGACAAGGCCCCCACCGATTGCGGCACCTAGAAATCAAGTTCAGTCTAGCGCTAGCAAGTAAGGAGAAGGTTTTACGAACCTGCACCAAAGCCTACACCTCCGGCAGCCGAGTGGGCCATCTGGAAAGTTCAAACGATCAAATTATGTCTCTCAACATGTAGAGCCAGATACAACGCACCGTGTTCTTCAAGCCACCGAACTTGCTCTTCTTCTCCTCGTGGCCAGGTGCCTGCTGCAACCCGACGGAGTTTACCCCTTCGCCTGCAGGCGGAGGGGCGTTTGCACCGTGGTGCGCGGCCCCGAAGGGTTTGTATGGCTTTGGCGCGGGTGTTGGGAAAGCAGGGGCGGCGGCCACTGGTGTTTGGAGCTTCTCCACGTAGCTGGACGGGAGGAGACCTTCCTTCCCATTGAAGCGGCCTCTCCACCAATCTGCGTTGGTTTCGTCGATAATTTCGATGATGTCTCCGGAGGAGAAGGTCAAGTCGTTGGGATCCTAGGACGCAGAGTTGGCCCGAGTCAGATATTTGCTTTTTGCATTGGCGAATGGAGAGCAGGGACTATAGTACATACCGAGCCATTCTCGTTATAACCCCACAGGGCCTTGGCTTGGGGAGCACTGTTTCGTTGAGGTGGCGGCGGCGGAGGTGGGACAGCTCTAGGTTGGTGAGCTTCCTGTCCGTGACTCGGGGATACGAGTTTGGAGAATTTGGACGAAATCTGCGACATAGCACTCGGTGCCTTTGTCGCTGAACCTTGAGGAAGTCTGGCTAGGATTTCCTGTGCATCTCCCTGTGAGATGTAATTCTGCGAGGCCAACAGCTCGACATTCTGTTGGATTTGCGAGATCAAATGAGCAGCGAGAGGGTCTTCGACGGTCATGGTGGTGAGTAGAGAAGGAAGGAGTCTGTGAGGCGATAAATTGGAACTGCGCAACTGCTTGGCGACATGATTGCAATTATTATTGCCGCGTCGGCCTGGAAGGGCTCACCATAGTCCAACACAGCCTCTCAAACTCCTGCTGTTGACCAACTCCCAGCGGCCCTGAAGCTTGAAGCCTCAAATGTTGCGAAAATAACTAGAAGTAAATATAGGTGCGCATAGAGTATATATGGAACAATGTCAAATGCTGTAAATATGAGAGCAAGTCGATGCAAAGGAATGTGAGTATGTATGCAGTAGTACGAAGCAAGGCCGTATGCCAACAATCTAAAAGCCATCCAGAAAAAAAAATGAAAAACAACAGTTGTGAAAAGCAAGTACGGGATAGTAGTCGCAAAGCCCAGCGTGCTTATACGTACATAACGAATGTCCCAAGCACGGGCCGATGGTCACTGCGGCCCTCAAGCCGACGCATCTGCTTGTCATCCAGCGTATTATAGTCCAAACAAACCACCTCTCCCTTTCGGCGAACAATGGCGGGTGTCACCAGGGGCGTTACTTGTTCCTCTATCGTAATTTCACGATCGTTAGAATGACTGTTCGGGGACAAGAAACTGGGCACCCAGCGCCATCTTGAAGGCGTCCCCGAATCACCCCCTGAAAGAGGGCTTATCAAAACACCAAATCCTGTTGGGCGCTTGCGCTCAGCTGGAGCTGACGGGGGAGGTGATGCTGCAGAAATGCGTCTTTTCCCTTGTACGACGGAAGCACTCGCTGGAGGGACGCCATACGCATCCCCTTTCTCCTCAGGTGCTGGTACGAAGATGGTTTGCGACAGAGGTGGCGCGGTCTTCAAGGGGGGCAAAAACTCTGGAGAAGCATCACCGACCGATGGAACGGCGAGTGTTGACGGTCTGCGAGATACCTTTGCCGACTTCGCCCTAAATAGCCCCCGGAAGCCGCCCACTTTCTTCGGTGGAGGGCTCAGCAAGTGTTGATGTCGCACGTCAGGAGATGGTGAAGGAGATGGTGAAGGCTCGATCGTAGTCTTCCAGAGTATTCTGTCACACCTACGAAAAGCTTAATTCCACAAACTTTCGAGAAGAGGTGAGAAATACAACGTACCAGCTTGGAACACGTTTCTTATGCGACGTATCATAAACGCCCTTGTCAGCGTTGAGGTTTTCTAGGCTAGACATCGCAGCAGACTTCATACTGTCCACTTTGATTCTGGGTGGCGGTACCAATGAGGGAAGGCTCATGTTTCCCGAAGGCGTCAAAGGCACTGCTGTCAGAGGTGCAGCTGTTTTCGGTGTGGGTGGAAAGTGGGTTACGCCCGAGCTAGACGGTGTCGTTGGTATATCTGGAAGTGCGAATCCGCCATCAGCTGTGCCTGTGTGCTTCCTACCGGACTTGCTGGGTGGCCCTAGATTGAAAGGCGACTTCAAGGACAGCAACCTTTGTTTTGCTTTTTGGACAGCGACAGCCTGGGAGAGGGAAGACTTGCTCGCTGATGCAGCCATGGTGGGAGAGGCCGGAATGGTTGCATTGACTTCACCCTCTGTTCCTCGTGAATACGCCGTAGATGCGGAGGTAATTGATGCTGCTTCATCCAGGTCGTCATCGTCGTTCTCAGCACGTTTCTGTCGCTTCAGTGTTCGCAAAACATCGTATTTGAAAGTTGGTGCGAAGTCAATGTCGGCCTCGTTAAATCCTTTGAACTCAGGTGCGTCGTCCTGCATGACCTTGCGTAGTTGATCAAACGCCAGGGCTTGCGCATAGTCTAAAACGCTCGTGAGTGAATCTGCTGTCAGTGAATAAAACTATTTTCTACCTTTACGAGAGATGAGCCAATCGGCATGCAGTCTAGTGATATCCAATCTGAAGTTGAGGTCGCCACACAAAAAGGTGAAATCAAATCTATCGGTGAGGTCTGCGCAAAGATAAGAGCATGTCACGGGCCAACAAAAAAAACCATTTGGCTGACCTTCCAACGACTTTCGAGGATCACTCTTGGGCAGGAAATCGTCTACCTCCAGCTCGGCCTGAAAATGGCGTCAGATATGGGCATAGCGTGGTTCTTGCAGGACAATACCAACCTTTATCTTTGCCAAATTTGCCAATCTATGGTTGACTCTGCCTTCGTGAGCTACGAAGATGAACGAGCTCAATAAGTGAACAGAAATGGATGGTGTATTGCACATACCGGCAAGGTGGGCATTCAAAAACAGCAGCGTAGTGCCGTCGACATTGACAGAGATGCCAACACCTCCCTTATTACCGACACGGCCACCAATCAATCCGGCAGTGACAGCAGACTTCGAGGTACCTAAAGCGAGTTAGTCAGCGTGAATGTTCTCATGTGTAAGACACACCTACCCTTGATTAGAGGCTTCACGTCCCTGTGCACGTATATGGCGAGATAGATGCCCATGAGCCTTTCCTTGACCAAAAGCTGATATGGACCTTTCTTGGGTTCCTTCAGAGATGGCACTCGCTTCAAAGCCAACCGTGGGGTGCCAGGAACTGCAGCGGTCACAACGTTGCCTACAACCTCGACGATCTTGGGAGTCTTGGGTACCTTGGGCAACTCAAAGATGCCTCCGTTGCATAGCCAATCTTCGACGATAGACGACCAACCCGCTGGAGGACCGTGAGGGGGAATGTTGATTTGGAGGGGTTCGAGCGGCGTTCCAGGGGTGTCATCCAGGTTGGGTGCATTGCCTTTCTTCGTGACTGTGGGTTTCACGAGGAAAGTCTCGGAGTTTCTGGAATCTGGACCTTTATTCCCTTCTTTCACCCGAATTTGCGGTGGACTAGAGCGCTCAGAGTCCTTGTCGAAAGACGGACCCCTATCCTTCTCTTTGTCCTTTTCCTTCTCGCGTTCCTTTTCCTTATCCCTGTCCACGAGCTTGAAGCCGGCACCAAGGGCCATTGGAAGACCTGGGGAGCATGAGTATACGCATACATGAACAAGAGATCGCTCGAGCCCTCACCTGAAAGAGACGGGCATTCTTGACCAGCACTGCGCGACGTTAGATGTTACACGAAGTCAATCCAAGTTATAGACACTTACACTACAACAAAGTGGTATGGATGGTCAGGTTCTTCTGGGAGGATTGGGAACGTTCCGGGTGGACTTGCGGGATTGGGTGCGTAAGGAGGCACTTTGCCCAGTAATTCTTCCAGTTCACCCTTATAGAAATGTCACGATGTATTCCTCTTCGTACAGTTGGAGATAAGACTCACTTTCGGTAACGAGTCGTGCATATTCCAGGTGATGATGCGAACCTTCATGCCCTTGACTTTGTAGTGGTTGCTCGTCGTCGAGGACACAGCGGAAAGTGGTGCCCCGTCGGTCGTCGCAGCTTTGGCTGGACCTTGCTTTGCATTCTTTCTGCCCAGAGGAGACTTATCCCATCGAACGGAAGGAAGGGAAGCACTACGGGGCTGCTTTTGCTTCTCCTTCAACTGAGCGCCGCTTGATGCTGGCGCCTCATCAGATGCAGAAATGGGAGTACGGGAGGTTGGTAGAAGGTCTTGCAGGCGCTGCAAGACGCCATAACCTGCACATTTCTCAAGTTTCACGAGCAGTTCATACACAAACAAGTCAAACAAGTACCTTGCTTCGGCTTCACTAAACCTGATCCTTCTGAAACGTCAGGGTTCGCGGGTGGTGGTTGGTTGTATTCTTCAAGCACCAAAGCCGGAGGCCTATGGGATCCTTTCACTCTGGATGCTGCATTGTCCTCCAAAGGGTCGTTAACGAGTGTAGTTGAGGCATTCATGGGGGGTATTGGCCAAACGGAAGACAGGTCCACCTCCGGGTTCGACAGTCGAGCTTTACGGTCCCAGTAATCTTCCTGTGACGTGTGGTGCTGAATATTTAATTTGAGGGGCGTAGCGTGTCAAGTGGAAGTTCTAGATTAAATGAAGCCGTCCAGTGGGATAGAAATGTGGCGAATGTCGACGTCCGGCGCGATAGAGTATGAATTGAGAACAGCAGGATACCGAATGGGAAACAGGTAGGGAGTTTAGACCTGAAGAAGCCGCGAAAGCGCTGCCCAGGGAGTAGGGAGGCTCATAAATGAGTGAGGGTGTCAAGGAGAAAAAGGCGATGATGATGATGGAATGCAACGCGGCGGTCATATATCCTGGGTTGGCACTATACCCATATCAACCACAACAACGAGGCTGCCTACTACGGCCTCCACGGGTCGACGCTATTCAATTCTCTCATATCTGTGGCGCCTAGCGTTCTGTATGTATTGAAGAGGAGTACAAGGGAGTATTACCGCTCTTGCTCCTAACTATCATCTGCGACAATGCAAGGTTTCAACAAGTGTGTATCCTTTCACTACCGCAGCACAATTGCAGCTAATAGCATCAGATACTATCCCCCAGACTGGGAACCATCCAAAGGAGGGCTAAACAAGTATCATGGTATCGCTGAGTTGCAGTTTGGTGTCGCCTGAACCTGCTGCTGACCGCAGTACTCTTCAGGGAAGCATGCTTTAGGCGACAGAGCTCGCAAGCTCGATCAAGGTATCCTCATAACGCGGTTCGAACTGCCATTTAACATCTGGTGGTAAGTTGCATCGAGACCGATCATAAGCTCTCCGACTGAACCCTTCCCCTTAGTGGAACATGCAACAACCACATTGGAATGGGAGTTCGCTACAACGCCGAGAAGAAGAAGATAGGAAACTACTATTCCACTCCCATCTTTTCATTCCGCTGCAAATGTCACCTCTGTGACGGGTGGTTTGAAATCCAGACAGACCCAAAGGTGCGTCCCCAGGTCCGCAGCCAAGTCGCTGTTCTAGCCCGTTCACACACATCCCTGCTCCTCTTCCCGATAGAATACTCGCTACGTTGTGACCTCGGGCGCACGCCGAAAGGAAGAAGACTGGGACCCAGAAGAAAACGGGGGCTTCGCCGTTCATGGCCAGTTCTCTAGTATAATCTCTCCAAGTCGAGCTCACTGATCAGATATCCCTATAGACACCGACAAAGAGGGAGCTCCAATCGACCCGCTAGCCGCTCTAGAAAAGACAGCGGATGCAGAACGTTTAATGAACGATGTCCAGAAACCCCGGATAGAAGCACTCCAATCCGTCTCTGATCACTACAACTCAGATCCGTACACGCTGTCCTTGAAAGCGCGTAAACGGTTTAGAGAGGAAAAGAAGGTCGAACAGCAAAAGAGGAAGGCAGACGACAGTTTGAAGGGTCGTTACGGTCTTCCTTCTTCGTTGAATCTCCTCGAAGATGACGAACAGACCAAAGAAGACGCCAAAGCCCTCTGGCTCAAGGAGAAACAAAAGTATATTCCACAGGAACAAACCAAGCGACGGAAGCTCTCCTCCGAAATCGTCACAGTGCGGGGCTCATCGTCTTCTTCTTCCTCCTCACGATCCGCCTCATCGGCAAACCCAGTCTCTTCCCTTCGTGCCAAGATATTGCAGAACACGGCTGCTAAACGATCTACGGCTTTTGGTTCAATATCTTCTGGCTCACTTGGTCCGAAAGGGTAGGAACCCCCCAACTTCGTTTATTGATTGTTCCGTAGTCCGTAGTGCTGTCATTTCAATAAAATACTCATACCTTGTTCGACACCCGGTGTGTAAATAGCGATCAATCCAACCAACGTGAGGTGAGAGTGTCAGCAAGAAATCGATAGCAAGTACAACAACTAAAATACAACACAGCGGGTGGGTGTAGACGGGAGATAGTACTAGTAACAGTAGAGAGGACGATAGGACGAGAAACGGCGCCGAGATATAAACAAACAAAAGAAACCGATTCCGGAGGACAATAAAATAGCCTAAGATGGTAGAAATTAGGGGAGAGATATCAGAGTACTAACAAAAGCAAGTGGAGACATGATATAAGAAATAAGAAAAGCGAGGAGAGATCTCAAAGGGCAGGAGTGCGGAAAAAGCAAGCCGAAAACAGCAATAACGAATAGATATGCGTAAAGCGGAAGATTAGCAGCAAATTTACTGGTTGAAGATGGCCCACGGATGATCAAAGGTATTCATCGTTCCCTCCCATTTCCATTCGTTGGACTGGTAATACGCCGACTCCCCTCCGTCAATCTCCTTATATGTTCCCAACCGCAAAGCATCCGAGACATCCTCCAACTTCGGGTCCATTTTCATGGATGTTGAGACACCAGAAAGATGATGTCCACCAACATCCGACTCTGAAATGTTCGATTCGGGGCTGGGATTTGTCGACGATGATGAGGATACGAGCTCTGGGGTGTCGACCTTGGTGTCCTCTTCGTCACCAACGTTGGAAAAATCAAAGAATTCGTCAAATAGGGACGCAGCAGGCTGCGGAGAAGGTTCCCTCCCGTTGGCGTTGGACAAATCAGATCCAAATCCGCTCCCACTGGCCTCGCCGCCTTCTGAAGGACCACACCCCTTCAACAGCATCGAGAGAGTCTCCGTGAGATCGCTGGCCATGGCCAGTGAGTCTTGCCCTTCTGTATTGGTTGTGTTGTCGATCAACTCTTGCATTCGTTCCATGAAGAACTGCGACGCATCATCCTCCGACTTGATATGCGAGATCTGACTCGACATGCCCGGCNTTTTTATCGAGAGGGGCAGTTTCGGAGAGTGGCTGCTCCGTGTCAGATGGCTCCATCTTTGCTCTCTTCGGAGGTGAAGGCCCATTGGCAACACCGTTCATATCTCCACCTGATCCGGGGCTCGGTCCTGCCTGACCAGACGTTTCTTCATCCCTTGGGCGTTTAATGCTCGCGTTGGCTTGCACGGGAGTCGATAAAGCTTCTGGTGATGCTTGGGATTGAGGAGTAGCCGCAGAGCCCCCAGCTGCCGGTGACTGTGGCATAGCCTTCGATTGACGTCGTTGTTTGGTAGGCACAGGTTTCGGTTTCGGTGTTGGTTTGCTCTTCGGGGACTTGGGCGCCTGAGGAGAAGCCACCATGGCACTTGGCGTAGGCGCACTGGGAGGCGTCGATGCAGCGGCCGCGGGAGACGGGCTCTGCATGATCTTACCAGGAGTCAAGGCCGAAGCAGCATGAGGTTGCTTCGTGTTACGGCGGGCAGGTGGAGGGGCGTTCAGAGATGGTGGAGGGCGAAGCTGTTGCGCAGGTAGAAGAGGGGTGGTTTGCTGGGGCTGTCCTTGAGGCGTTGGGATGGAAGAGGGGGGTGGCTGAGAGGAGGGCATAGGAGGGCGAGGGATATCTTGAAGCGTATGAGGGGGCGGTGGCATGCCGCCCGACTGGGGTTGAGGTGGCTGCTGAAGGTGCATCGGCTGCTGCGGGAAATGTTGCTGCTGCAGGTATTCTTTCTGTCGGATAAATATCTGGTTTGCTTGCTCTCTCATCCGATTGACTTCCGGCATCATCTTTTGCAACGTTTCGAGGCCAACTATGAGGCGAGGATTGCTCGAAGAAACCAGAGTCCGCTGATAACCGACAGTGATGCCCTGCAGAGGTTGTCAATATTCTCGGTTTACTCAATATAAAGGGTTGGACTTACGATCTCGATGCATCGTCTAACAAAACCGTCATCTCTCATTATGCAGTAGATCAATGGCAGCTTCTGGTCAAGTTCCGTGGTCATTCGGAAAAGTTGCTCCAGAACTGAATTGTATGCCGCCCTCTGGTCAGCACGAACCTCGCACGGTGGCATATTAGGAATTTCTATTCAAGGTGTTTGCTTCATCCTGCGTATAATCAATCGAACAGAGGGACTTACTTGAGTTCATGAATTCGGTTTTCCACTTTGAGACGAGAGCGATCGCCGTCTGCAATAGTTGCTCCTTTCCCCCAGCCCTTAACATCATATTCTGTTGTCCCTGTCCAGGATGTTGGCCGCCCTGTATGGATGGAACTTGTCCCTGTTGATGTTGCGGTAGTGGAGCACCAAGGGGGTTGTTGATCGGAGCACCTGGCGGGAAACCACCTGTTACTGGTTGACCGAGTAGTCGACGATCCTGCAAGTGACCGGGTACGCCCTGTCCTCCAGTGACAACTCCAAACGGCGGTGGCTGAGGTCCAGAAGGTCCGACTGTGTTACCTTGCTGCTCGCCGTTCGATGCATGTGGTGGCTGCTGACCAGCGATGTTGCCATTGCGCAAACGTTCGTTGACCTGATGATCCTGATGTGCTCGCTGCAGTGCAGCTCGATTGCCTTCGATGAAGTTGATCATCTGGTCAGGCGCTCCCATTGAGCGAAGCTCCGGCACAGTACGATGTGCAAGGGACATCATGGCCGTCATTTGATTTGGCGGGCGTACGTCCATTGGTTGGCCAGGTTGAGGAGCTTGAACCGGTTGAGGGTTGCCGCCGCCTTGTGCTCCAGGTTTGGCACCAGTGATAGCCATAGCGATTTGAGCCGGATGAGGTACTGGAGGGTGACCGGGTTCCTTGCTTTTTGTTTCAAGTTGGTTGGCGATGTACGCTGTATCGAAGTCTTGAAGATACTCCTTGTAGTTGACCGAAATGTGATGCGCCACAACGGGACCAGACTTTGGCGGTTGTCCCTCACTTCCAGGAAACGACACGAAGCCCATCTTTCCTGCAACAACGTCCCATGCACTGCTCTGTTCAATCTAATCAAAGTTGTCAGTCCCGATTCAACAATTGCGTTCTCTAAGAATTCTGACCTTTCGGAAGCCACCTTCTCGAAAGACGGTTTGATGCAGGGCGAAAAGATCCACTTGCCGGCCTTCCATTTGCAAGCTATTGGGGTCGACCGGAATGTTTTTCTTGGTGCACCAATTCTTGAAAGCCTGTTCAAAGCGTTGACGATCCAATGGGGAGATAGTGGAGAGTAACTGTTGGGCGAGATGAATAACGGGAGGAACATTGAGAGCCATCCCCCCGGCTACCGCATTTTGCATCTGGGGAGTCGATCGGCCAGCACCAGCCATTCCCTGTGAAAACGGATGCTGCCCGTTCATACTCATCGCTCCAACTGGGAAGGGCCCGCCGCTGCCGCTCGCCATGCCTCCTTGCTGCTGATTGGGACCGTGTTGAGTCAATTGCTGTTGATCCGAGCGAGGAGGCATTCCACCTGCGTTGATTGGGTGGTTTACAGGAGTCTGAGGTTTGGCAAGACCTTGGCCGATAGCCCCTGCCTGAAGCTGGGGGGTTTGGGATGGTTGCATAGGCGCCGGCTTTACTCGCTGAGCGCCGTTATCGAACGGCTGAGGGTTGCCAGCCCAGCCAACTGCTCCAGCTCCATTTGCTTGTTGGGGTCTACCAAATCGCGAAAAGGAATAGTTAGAAAACATAGGATGATAGCGTTGATGGCATTTCCAACTCACGGCCCCTGCGGATTTTGAACGTTGAGTGACTGAACAATCTTGCTCAAGTATTCCTTCTTCAAGTTGACAGCCGTTTGGAGCTGCGAAAGCCGTTGTTGCTGTTCGACTGCCATCTGACCCCCGTTCATACTGGCCTGCATCTTGATGCTGTGGATGACGTTTTCTTCGTTCTGGATAGATAGTCGAAGCTGATTGGCACGTTCTTGCAACTCGGGTATGGAGAGCGGAACACGACGCTGCGGCGCTGGTTGGTTCGATCCCATTGTACCAGGCATACCGGCGATCATGTTTGGGGGATGGGAAGGGGAGCCACGGCGAATGGCTTCATTCGGCATGCCGGATGACGCAAAGAGGTCTCCTGGGGAAGAGTGGTTGATGCCCGTGTTCACGAACGGCGGCTGCTGCTGGGGTGGTTGTTGCTGTTGTTGGGATTGATCGGGACGCTGAGGTATCTGAGAGTGGGGACTGAACTTCATGAAGTTTGGATTATGGGCAAGCATCATATCGAGCTGGCGTTGTCCGGAGGCAGGAAGACCCTGTAAGAGGTTGCGTTGTTGGGCAGCAGCGTTCATGTTGGTATTGAGCATGCCACCGAGGCTGGGAAAACCACCCGCCATGTTACCATTTGGGGGCTGATTGGACGACTGGTCGTGGAAGGGTTGTTGTCCTCCCATATTGGGCACTCCGACACCCATACCGAACGACATTTGCTGAGAGCCTTGGACACGGGCCATGTTCTGGTTCCTCATCATGAGTTCGTTCATCTAAGGAACAGACGTTAGCACACAGATGATTGAAATTGAGAAGGATCGTGAGGGTGTCCATGCATCATTGATAAGCGGAATAGGAAAGAGGCGAACACTCCCCAGGTAGGAGAAGGAAATATGAGAAAAGAAACGACAAGAAACGGGTAAACACACGGGAAAGCGAGGATGAGGGAGAACCGAAGCCTGGACAACGCTAAAACTAGCGGCAACGGAGGGAAATACGGATACAAACCCCGCGTCCGGGGTCGAAACCGCTGGAAACGAGATATCGAGAGAGACCCACCTGGGACTGGGTCGGAGCCATACCAGCACCACTGCGAGGTCTAAACGGCTGCTGCATCTGTTGTGGCCATACGTTGGGGAAACCTGGGCCAGGGTGCGAATCCAACTGCTGCTGCTGCTGCTGTTGAAGCTGCTGTTGCTGCTGGGCTTGCTGCTGCTGGACCTGCTGCTGCTGCTGCTGCTGGAGCATGTTGTAACCAGAGGGCATCATGCCGTACGGCTGGGGTTGACGATCGGCCATTATCCGTCGGGGATGGG